>JZKD02S2083821.1:247361-280491 GCA_000966675.3 Picea glauca | reverse complement strand
ATAGCCAAAATTGACCCCATACTACCAGAGACAGTCAATATTGGCTGCTACATCATAGTCATCAAAGTCATGAGGTCATATTACAAGGGATATTGCATGTTGGATGAATTATCAATGGATGATTTTTGCACCAATGGAATTGTGTTCAATTGGTGTAATTACCTATTGGATGAACTGCTCTTGGTGTGTGAGGAAGCCTAGGAGAAGGGAGGCACCTTCACATATGGATACCTATTGTTGGCATTCATAATGCTCAAGTGGAAGCCACCCGCTAGAATACCGTTGGAGCTAGTAGACAAGGGGCACCTTGCAAGGATGTTTGAGCCCTGGCATTCCAGGGTGGAATCGGAGAACATGACCTTTAACAACACAACATTCTCCAAGAGATATAATGGGCTCATCAATGAAACACAGAGGTTTCACATTACGCAGGAGCTCCTCAACTGCAACACGAGGAAAATCACCTTTAGCATGAACTAAAATCATACGTTTGTATGGTCGAGGCATGCCAACAGGGAGGAATTCCATTCGAGGATGTTTTCATTCTACTTAGATGAGAAGGCCTTCGACAAAGAGGTAATGTCGTGGTTGGGAGTTAAATGCAACCCACACAAGTTGAGGATACACTAAATTTTTCCAGTCGAGCTGCTCAATAAGAAAGGAAAAGAATAAGGGGTAGGATTGAGCTCAGGCTCAGAGGCACCGAAGAAAGAATCTCTAGCATAGATGGACTTTGAGGAAGAGGAGGAGACACAACCACTAGAGAAAAAGAAAACAACATTGTCGATCTTCCAACATCTACTAGAGTAATCCATGTTGATAGATAAGGATGTAAACGATATCCCTAATAACTGCGTTCATTATAGAACCAGTGGCTAAGAAGTTCAAAAAAAGGGTCTCATCGAGAAAATTTATAAACCCCCAACCCCTTTCATCTGTCGTCCCCCACACTTGCTCAACGGTTTGAGAAACCCTAGTCATACATATTCAGGAGAACCCTCCATCACCACCAAAAACCTAGTTGTCACCCCTAGAAACCACCTGTCCATCCCAAACCAATGATCCAGAGCCGATGGAGCTCAATCCCCTAGAACAACCAGAGCCACAACTTACAGAAACAAGACCAAAGTTACCTGAGCATAGACTAAAACATTTTGTTCTGAATCTAGAAGTAACAGAATAGAGACTGCAGTTGATTTGTCTAAATCTCGACACTCAGGACCAACAAATTGTACCTTTTGTGCAGTAGAAGGACACTCAAATGGTAGAGGAGATGAAAGCTCAAAGTCCCCAACACATTTCCTCAAAGGCCAAGGTTGAGGGTGGTCTGGGAAGAACAACCCTGGAAGCAAATGCAAGTAAAGAGAAGGAGCTACCAAAGGTTTAGAAGGAACCAAAGTCAACCTCCGAGTAGAGTGCAACATCCACGCAGGAATAGATGGAGATGGTTCTCCATAACCCTCAGTAGTGTGTAGAGTTGCAACAACTCTTCCTATCTAGAACAAAGTTTTTGACACTCCTACCATCGGCGTTGAGTTTGAGGCTTGCACCAAGACCATCCATAGGGGAGGAGGAGGTAGAGACTCCTTCATAACATTCAATGGCCAATGGAATTCCAATGTAGACCCAAGCACCCAAGGACGCAGCCTCGTTTTCCACTGACCTTGCATAGTGGCTAGAGAAACACTTATTTGGAATGATTAGAGAATCACTTGATCAACTAGAGAAGAGGCTCCAACAAGTCGAGAGGTCTGTTGAGGTCGCAAGGGAGTAATATTTCCTCACGCAAGAATCCAGAAAACAAGAGGAACATGGAAAGATACAGGTCGAGCATATATTGGAAAGAGTTCAAGAAAGGCTTGTTGAGGCCTGGTCAGAGATTCGAAAGGTTACACCCCATTTCCCAGAAGCCAATGATGCAAGAGAACCAAAGAACCAAATTGAACTGCTTGAAGGAGAATGGTCACAATTGGCCATTCGTGCATAGCATCTGGAATCGCAGTTGTGGAAAACTTAGAAAGAAGCATAGAAATAGCCCTGGAAGTTGCAGAGTAGATGGAGAAGATATTTCTAGAAGGAAACAATGCCCGAGCAACACTACACAAGCACACAATTGAGTGCACAAATATTTTCATAGAAGTCAGCGATTGTATGGGCATCATCGCTAGGTGCAACTAAACCTTGGAGTATGTTTGCACTAGAATACAATTGTTGAATGAAGAAGTTGTGGCTACGATGGATCTTTTGGAGCAACAACATAAGTTTGATTATATTCATCAAGTGGAGAATGAGTTGAAAGCTCTATTTGAGGTGCAATCTGTAGTTAAGAAGGAGTTGCATGACTTTTGGCCTATCATTCAGACAGTTTATATGCATATGCATCAAGTCGATGAAATTTTTTTTTTTGAATGGAACTCGTTGGTCGCATCCAAGCCCAAGGGATGTATTATATATGTGACCCAAAAGTTCATGGTAGAGGCCTCACTCCTTACTAGGAAATGGCAGGACAAAGTTGGAAGCATTCAAGAAGCGAAAAAGAAAGACTTGGAGTTGGTCCCAGAGTTGGGCCCTTCATTTGAAGAGGCAAAAGAAGAGAAAGTGCAAGGAGAATATCAAAAGAAAGAGGAAAAGGAGGACAAGGGAAAACAACATTTTCTCCTGGAAGCTGCAAAAGAGCCGAGTACTTGACTCAAGGGTGAGTCAAGGTTTGTGTTCAGAGACTATTGGGCCCTTCATTTTTGGATAAGGAGTTGCGCAAGAACTACTACAGTCCCAGTTTTGTCCTAGTACAATTTGAGCAAGCTACAGAAGAAGCTGGACAAAAGAGAAATGAGAAGTAACAGAAATCAATTGTGAAAAGGACAACACAATGCCAACAAAGAAAAAGAAGTTTCAATAGAACAAGAAAGCATGCAAGCCAAAGCTAGAAGACATGACTTATCATATATATAGGGATGATTATTATTGTAAAATGGTTTGTTTCTCCCCTTGTTGTTAGGTTCGGTCATAGTTGTTGGTGTCTATTGTTGATAAGTCGGGTTTTGAGTTATGTAATGTAATCTGTACAACATTTTGGGAATTAGAGCTCTGCAACATGGGTCTAGAGCCAGGAGTCTGTAACAGAGAACTACTTTGTATCCCTAAGATTGTAACTGAGAAAGATCTGAAGAGAATGTATGAGGAAGGATCCAAAATTTCAAAATATGTTGCATCATTCTGTGTTTATACTACTGCATTGTATCTTTACAACACTTCTCTATGTTTCATAAGTTCCACATGATTTTCCTGTATGTGATTGCTTTTCGCAACCTAAGTAGATTTAGTTCTTGCGTATATGAGTTCAGATATGTTCTTTATTTATGTGTCTTGTGCAAGATCATGATGAATCATGAAGGTTATGTGAACCCACCTAAGTATTCTCGTTACCCTTCCCTATCCTTTTGTCTTATTAGCGCTTTGGGTGATACTTCTCTTCAGAGGAGATGAAAATGCCAGTGCTCTAGACTACACGGTACCCTTTTTTGGTAACCTGAGAAGGACCCTGGTATGATCAATCTTTCACCAAAAATTCCTTCCACTTCACACAAACTCTAACAGAATAGAACCATGCATGAGTTCCACTCTTTATCCTGTCACCCATCAATTCTACTCTCATGCATATACAACTGCACTCTTCACAGGTTTCTCCTCGTGTGAAAATTCTATGTTGATTTCAGTCTTCAAGGGTTTCTCCTCATGTGAAAACCCTATGCCATTTGCACACTTCATGGGTTTCATGTCATGGGAAAAACCTACTCTAGAATTACTCTTCACATCCACTATTGAATACGCTAATATCACACGCAACACTAGTATCACATGAAGATCCTGCAACTATTTTTCACGGGGTGCACTAGTCACACATATGCAATCTAGAATTGAAGAATTGGCATGCACCGGTCAAATGCCTCATGTATCACATGTTTTCTCTCACACAACCCCCAAGTGTTGAGCACATTTTTTTATTCATTGAAATGTAACAAGGTGCATTGAAGCATAACCCTTCTAATGTAGCAGCTTTGTATTCATTTTGGTCAGTATTCTTGGTGCAACAACATTGTATTCTTGGTGCATTATCATTACTTTTCTATGTGTGCATGAAGGTAGAATAAAATGCATTCTCTCATATCCATTGTTGGCATGGTGATAACTAGAAAATAAAACTATAGAGAATGGCACAAGAAGATCAAAAGCACATTGATATTCAATGACTTGTGGAAAGGAATTTGCGAAGCAGCACCAGTCCCTAGTATCAATGAAGAATAATCATATTCATGCTTTGAATCTGTTGCCTTAGAATCAAATTTAAAGAGTAGTGGTCCAACCATTCCAACATCAAACAAAGAATGTGCCATATAGGAGGAAAAATACCAGAAGGAATATGATGTGATCTATGCGACAATAGGTGAAAGATGAGTCATTGTATTGCTTCTATTAACAACTCCTATAGCACATTGAAGAGATTGAATGACTTGTATGACACACACTCTAAACTGGAACACATACAACTAATGGTGAAGCTCTTAAACCTAGAGTTGAAGAATGATGAATCTATGTCTTTAGCTTCAAAAATCAAAGACATAATGCATGACATTGAGGCCCACTAGAGTGAAGATAGATCTCCCTCTCACAACTTTCATTAATTCCCTCTACCCAGATATTCTCACTGCCTTGAATTGCTGCAAGAAAGTGGTCAAATGAAATCCATCACATTTGACAACCTGGTGGAGAAAGTTTCATAACGTGAGAAAGAATTTGGAAATAAGTTATCTCCTTCAATTGGCGAGACCATGCACCTTGCTCAAAAATATAAGAGTAAACCACATGATTCTTCTAGAGGAGAAAGAAGAAAAAGAGGACGTGGAAGAAAGATTTCCAAAGGAAAGGAGGGTAGACACAACCAAGGTGATAGATCCAATCTTCATTGTACCCATTGCAAAACAAATGGGTCACATGAAGTATATTATTATAGAGTTCCATGGGATACTATCAAAGAAGAAAGACATAATAAGAAAGAGGACAAAGGTAAAACTTTGGAAATAGTAAAAGGTAATCCACCTAAATGTTCCCATTACATTTTTTCCCATTGCAATATAGGAGTAACTGAAGATTTACTTAACACTTCATATAATCCTTGGAAATATGCATGGCTTCTTGACACAGGAAAAATCTCCCATGTGACATTCTAAAGACACTTCTTCGAAGAATTCAATGACATGTAGATGGAATGGTGTATTTTGCAGATACGTTGAGTCTCAAGCCTTTGAGAATGGGCACCATCAGATTTAAGTTGCAATGATTCCTAGATTGTCTTATGCATAATGTGCTCTATCTTCCTGAGATGCAAATGATATTGTTGTTCCTTGTGAGCATCCAACAACAAGGCCACTGTGTTCATATGTTCGATTTCAAAGTTGAAATATGAAAGGATTCTGACAACATGGTTGTTTTGATTGGAATGGAAGATGGAATACTATTGAAGTTGAATAGGATAGATTCCCATATGTTGGAATAGGGGAAAACCCAGGGTTCAACACTTCAACAATGCACCAATAAAACCCTAAGTATCGTCCCTTTTGACAACACCTGCGAAGAAGATGCATTCTCACCCGAGGTAGAGGCAGGGGGGTTACATAACTCAAGTGTATGTAACAAATATGGGACACATATATGTGATTATAACACTTCGTAGAGTACTTAGGAACAACAAACATTAATTCATTATATTTATTCACATCGCGGATCAAACCCTAAGTAAATATCAACGCAATAACAATAACAAAATATACATCACACTTAGTATCATAAGTTATATCTAACACATTCAACATAAACAAAGAACTGAGAATTCATAGATCTATCTATCATTCATAATAATCAATGCACTAAGCAGATCTACAACATAAATTTCATAGCACAAATCAAACCATCAACACATGATATATGTGGTTCACCCCAATGTGGGGATACGTCCACCAACGACTTCTTCTTATTATTTATCAGGCTTCAATCTCTTACATTCTTCTTCTCATGTGCACTCAACCATAGTGCCAAGCTTCGGATCGGATAGGCGATCTGTGCACTGCACACTAGATCCACCTTCCCAAAATCAAGTCAAGGCACAGAGCCAACTCCACTACTAAGCACAGATCTTGACATACACGATCTGTGGCACTAAGAAACTCAGAGTCACTTGAAATTAGCCAACCATTTCTCTTGGTATTAGCTACATACTACTTACAAACCCTTCTAATACTTCTACATTACATCCTTACATATTTATACTTTAAATAAAAATGCCTAATCATGAGTAAACCCATGGGTCAACATCCCATAAACTGTTACAAAAACCTTAATGAACCCCTTGCTGGCTCCACAAAACAAGTGAGATCCCACGATCTCAACTCCTCCCAAGTGCTCCATCTTCGACCAGCTTGTCAATGTCCAAAAAGTGGTCAATCCTGACCAATGTTTCCTCTAAACTTGGTTGACGGCCAACAGGCCCCCAACACTCACCTATGACTCATCCTGAGTCACTCAGAACTGGGCAACACTTCTTTGAAGGCCTCGATCTTATCTCGATCTACCTCGAATTGTTGCTTCACCTGAGCCTCCTACTCAACGAAATCTTGAATTAATTTCTCTGTAACAGGCCCTTCCAGACATTGTTCCACTGTCGCAACCACTTGGTCTAGTTGTGAACCCTTTCCTTCAATCTCTTCAAATACCATGTAGGATTCCTCTTGCACCAGTTGTAGCCTCTATGTGACCTCCATTACTCTTCCCTAGATGGAAGTAATCTATTGTTGGGCTGTGCGTTCTTCTTGGGATCTCTTCATTCTCTCAACTATAGTGAGTGACTTCATCTGTGATTGAATTGTCAGTGCATGTTTTTGTGCCTCCTGTAGCTGCACTTCCAACTTCCTAAGCTATGGGTCTTCTGTGAGGTGCTTGTAGGTATGTGCACTTATGTTTCTTATCTTCTTACATTCTGAGGCGAGGACTCTGATCCTTTCCATTGCGCTCTTAGCAGCTTCCTCCCTCTAATCGCGCACTTCCTGCGGAGTGCTTGGTACTGCTTGAAGCTCCAACTCCATTACCCTTTCTTGAAGCTGCTGGATGGCCTCAACAAGATTCGTCACTTGGACCTCAACTACCTCATGTTCCTCCTGTGTCGAGCCTATCATGGAGAGAAGTGATTTTCTCACCACTTCCTTTACTGGAGTCTTCTCTACGAGTAGTTGGTACTTTTACTTATGTATCTTCTCTTTGTCTCCCTCGAGAATCACCCAGAACTCATCTCTCTTGTTTTCATACGAGGTTACACAGTACCGCGCAACTCGTAGTTGCTCCAAGATATCCTCTTTTTCTTTCATTAGGGATTTTGTAGCTTTTTCCTTTTCTTCTTGGACTTGCTGAAGCTGAGCCTCTATTACATCAGCCAATCTTTGAAGTTGGGTTGGTTCATCCCCCAACTACGAAGTATACGATGAGGAGGGTGAAGTAGGTACTACGTAACTAACTTGAATATCTCATTGTATCTCCTTCAACTCCTTCTCAAATATTGCATACATCTCTTCTTGCTTCATGCCATATCTCTGTAATAGGTCCTCGAATGCATCCTCCATCGCTCTGCAGACTAGACTAATTTCATCCTCCATGAGTGTAGCCTCTAGATGGGGCTTACTAGTATGGGTCTTATTTTTTGCTGAAGGTTTATGTGGAGAAACCTTCCTCTTCTTTGATATTTTTGTCTGGGTAGGGGGGTCCTTCGGTGGTGTAACTTTACCTTCTCCTTTTTATTCTCCTTTTTCCCCTCCTACTTCTTTATTTAACTTGTCTCCTCCTCCTCCTCCTGTGAGTGAGCCAAGTCTACTTTCCTCCGAGGCATTGTCCTCCTCATCAGTATCTATGTCTTGGACTTCCTCCTTTTTATTCTTCTTCTTCACGTTGGTCTATCTGACATGCTCAACCCGGGTGACCAAGGGGCTTCCTATTATGTCAGGGTCAAAGAGTTTTCATCATCAACCGGTACAAGGAAATCTGTTGGCTACTCCTTCATGATATGTTCCATATCGTTGTCTTTCAGATTATAGTAAGACTGTAATTTCTCCTTACTCTCATCCCTACGTGGAGTGATATAAATGAAATGTCGATTTGTGTGGAACTTAGCTAACAGTCTGTACTGGTGCAATGTTTGTGGAGTCATGCATGGGAATGACTCAATAGCAACCTTCAAGTGCTAATAGTAGGCATGAAACACTACGTTCGATTGCCACTTCTTTGACATGTCATTCGTGTACCATAGGGACAAGAACCTCATGGCCAATGGCTCTGATGGTTCAATCTCCAGGAAGGATGTTCCTTCTAGCATTTTCCAAGTGAAAAATGTGATCAACACAAGAAACTAGCTGAAATGGAACTTGTATCCTTGATCCTATGCTTCACGATAGTATTTCTCGAGCTCGTTGATGAGGTAGCTCACCCAATTCATTTGCATCCCCTTCACACATTTCCCTATGAGGTCCACCACGAACCCAGTGACCTACGTGGGGCGGTTCTTTCTAATGAGTTTTCCAGCTATTAGCTGACAAGCTAGGCACAGTGCACAATCCTGTATGGAGGCTACCTTATAGCCTCACTTTCCCTTATCAACTTCGTCATATGCCTCCTTAATGCATTGTTCCAGGGGGTGATATGAGGTCTTCCTTGGGTAGAACTACTGAGATTCAGGTCCCTGCATGCTCAATCCTGTGATTAGGTGGATCAATGTCCTATCCACAGTAATGCACCTATTGAGCCACATGTATCCTCTATGATAGCACGACAAGAGGAGTTTAATGCAAGCGTTAACCTCTTTATGTCGGCCAAAATGAGGGATCTTCATCACGTTGAGTATCATGGACTATGAGAGCTCCTTTATCCAAGGCTGAGAGATGATGTGAGGCTTCTTCCCAGTGGTATTCATCAAATATCTATGGGGCACGAACATCACGTAGTTATTTATGTCTCCAAGGTTAAATTCATTATTCTTCAATGTTGGGATCTGTCCCAACTCGCTTCCTTCTATGCATATTCCCTTCGGTATGTACGGGGTTATGAATGTATACTCAAAGTCCCAGGGAATGCTGTCATGGTTAACCATGCTAGCCAAAGGCAGGATGTAATCGAGTAAGATCGACGGGATCTGCTTCGCATTAGCCAAATCGTCGCAATGCTTACTTCACTTATCGATCGCAGGGTTAGTACGGACTGAACATCATATAGTCGAGGGGGAAGCCTACAGTCCCCTTGTCAACGATGTCTGTACTCCCTCAGACATAGCTTTATCAGCCATAAAAATTTCCAGAACCTCTTCAATGGATTTCTCTTGTGCTTGATCGACATTCTCACTATTAACAAATAAGTCGGGGTAGGTAAACAGATAGCAGGGTAACAAAAAAATGGCGAGGTATGATAGCATAGCTTGACACACCCAATCACTTCTATGTTAGCTCAGATAATCACGGGTAGAAAAAAGTGGTCCTGACGCAGTGTCCGATGGGTTAAATAAGTGAGTTTTGTAATGGATTCCTCCAATAGACAAGAATGCCTCAATAAATGTGAATCCATCCATTATGGCATGGTCTCGATGTCCCAAACGTGGTCTAGTCACCCATAAATGTGTTTCCTAGCCATTCAAAGCATCGTTCTAACAGTTGGGGTGCCTCCAATGATCATATATCTTTGCCACGACGAAGTCCTATTCTGCATGGTTTTAATGTTCCAGCAAGGTTGAGAGCCTGTGAGCCTACCTCCTGTGAAGTATTCTCTGTAACTTCTTGTAACGTTTCTAACTTGGATTTCTTCTTACTAAACTTCCTTTCCTTCTTTCCTATGATATGAGTCTCTAGATTACTCTTTCTATTCTTATTCTCTAGATTAGTAGCTTTGCATTGTTGATGTGTTCTCAAAGGGTTCGAAGTTAATATCCCTCCCCTTATGACTTTTTGGGTGGATATACTTTATGCTTGCATGGACATGTCCTGTAAACCTTCTTGTGTTCTTTCAACCTTGATAGCTAATTCTCTTGCCTTCTGCTACTTAGAATTAACTTCTCGTTCTTCTATTAATCGATCTATTTTCCTAGCTATGAAATCCCTTAGTTCTTTCTTTTTCTTTTCTGTAGCTTCTTCCTCTACTTTCCTTCTGATCTGATCCTTATCGATCCAAGTCGTTCCTAACAAAAGTGGAAAAGGGGCGTTGTTCTCAACAAACCTAATAACTTCAAATTCTTCTTGAGTCGATGTTCCATGGATGATAACAGGTACATTAGTAACTCTTCCACATAGGGTTACCATCTTTCCTTTGAACAAGCCTATCCTTCCCAATGAAGGTAACACAATAGGCTTTCCAAAAATTCCCCAAGTGATTTCTGTCACAATATTCACTGTTGTCTCTTCATCCAAGACACAGTCTATGTCAAGTCTCCTATTCTTATACTTATGCAAAGTTTTTCTTTCAACATCTCTAGTAAACTGATATCTTTGTGATCATCCATTACTTCGTTTAACTGTACTAACATAGTTTGAGATTTATCTGATTCTTTCTCTTTATGATTCTCTAATATGCTCTTATTCTCTTGACTCATGTTCATTTGTTCAACTTTATCAATCATCCTTAGACAGTCTTCAAATTCATGACCAACAATTTTACAACATAGACAATTAGGACTTGCACCAGGGCATTCCTTAGCAAGATGTTCAGGTCTTCTATAGTTATAACATAATGTCAATCCTCTCTTTCTCTTGTATGTTCCCCAACTTCTTTGTACTGCACACTGGGATCACAGTGATTGACATGCAATCTGCAAAAAATCTTTCTAGGTTCCTGCATCCATTTATTAGTCCAAAATTTCTTTCTATGCATAGGAATAACATATCTTTCTCTATTTCTATAAAAAATTTCAGATCAACTCTTTCTTCTAACTGTACCCTAGATTTTAGAATATGACATAATCTATCAAACATACCTAGATTCATTATTTCAAAACAAAAATTTCCACTTATATTACTCTATCAAAGAAATAATCTTTACCTCTTTCAAGATCTTACCTCTTTTCTTCAGATCAATTTTCTTTCTTATCACAGAGCTTCACAAGTCAAGTAGAATAATGCACACTACAACAACGGATCTATGCCAAAATCTTCTCTTTTCTTTCAGTTCCCAACAATCACAGTTTCAAGTCTCAGCAATGAAACCATTTGTTGGGATAGGGGTAGACCCAGGGTTCAACGCTTCAACAACACACCAACAAAACCCTAACTACCAGCCCTTTCGGCAACAATTGCGAAGCAGTTGTAGTCTCACCCGAGGTAGAGGCAGGGGGGTAGAGGACTCAAGTGTTTGTAACCAATATGGGACACAGATCTGTGATTATAACACTTCACAGAGTACTTAGGAACAACACACATTAATTCATTATCTTTATTCACATTGTAGATCAAACCCTATGTACAGATCAACGCAATAACACTAAAAAAATATACATCGCACTTAGCATCATAAGTTAGATCTAACACATTTAACAAAAAAAAAGCACTGATCATTCATAGATCTATCTATCATTCATAATAATCAATGCACTAAGCATATCTACAGCATAAATATCACAACACAAAGGAAAGCGTCAACACATGATATACATGGTTCACCCCAGTGTGGGGCTACATCCACCAACAACTTATTCTTATTCTTTATTAGGCTTCAATCTCTTACATTCCTCTGCTCATGTGCACTCATCCACAAATCCAAGCTTCGCATGAGACAGGTGATCTGCACACTGCACACTAGATCCACCTTCCCAAAATCAGGTCAAGGCACAAAGTCTTGCATACACAATCTGTTGCACTAAGAAACTCAGAGTCACTTGCACTCAGCTAACACTTTCTCTTTCACTTAGCTACATACTACCTACAAACCCTTCTACTACTTCTACATTACATCCTTACATATTATACTTTTACAAAAAGGCCTAATCATGGGTAAATCCATGGGTTGACATCCCATAATCGGTTACAAAACCCCTAATGAACCCCTTGTTGGGTCAACAAAACAAGTGAGATCCCACAATATCAGCTCTGTCTGGGCGCTCCATCTTTGACCAGCCTGTCGATGTCCAAAAAGTGGTCAATCCTGACCAATGTTTCCTCAAAACTTGGTAGAGGGCCAACACCATACACAAAATGTCGCATACCTCTCTTATCATAGTGAAGGTATACTGTCATCTAGTCTTTTGTGGCATGATATATTTGTCCATATTAATTATGACAGTCTATGTTTATTGAGAAAGAATGTTATTTCTGGTTTTCCTACTATTCCTAAGAAATTGAAGCAATGTGATGCGTGTATCCTTATAAAGCATAGTAAACAACCATTTCATGATTCTACTTCCAGATCAAGTAGAAAACTTGAACTAATTTATTTTTGTTTTTGCGTCCCTATGCATATTCCTTCTACAAATGGAAATAAATATATCATGTATTTTATTGATGATTACACCATGATGTTTTGGGTGTACTTGTTGAAAGATAAATCATAAGTGTTTGAAACATTAAAAATTTTCATATATGGATTCAAAATGAAGCTCACTCTCGTATTGTCTCTCTTCACGTTGATAATGGAAAATAATATACATCTAAAGAATTTGAAATCTACCTTTTCCAACATGGGATCAAGCTTCAAACCATAGTTCCATACAATCCTCAATAGAACAATGTAGCTAAAAGAATGAATATTGCACTCCTAAATATGTTTTGTTCCATGATGTTTTTCAAGAACGTAAAATTTATGTTTTGGGTTGATGCAGTTCTATGTGCAGTTTTTTTCGAAAATAGGTGTCCATCTCATTCTCTTCAAAGAAAGACTCCTTATTAAATGTAGCATGGCCACATTCTTTCGGTGAGGAATCTGAAGGTCTTTGGTTCCACTTGTTATGCCTTGGTTCCTAAGGAGCAAAGAAGCAATCTTGGTGCAAGGAGTCGGAAGTGCATCTTCTTGGGGTACTCAAATACCACCAAGAGATATCATGTTTATGATGAAACAAACAAGAAATTCATCCTTTCCAGATATGTAATATTTCTTTAATCCTCCAATAATGATGAAATTGTTGAGAGGTATCTTGATCATCTGGTAAAATTCACTCATGTAAAGACATAACATGAATTTGATGATGAGATTCCACATCTTGAAGGGGGGATCTCTATCTTGGTTCAATCTCTAGAATATCCTTTTGAAGAACCATCCTCCCCATAAGAACCTGAAGCTCATTTGGATGATGTGATCGAGAGGATTGAAAAGTTGATTCTTGATGAGAACTCAACACCATATCAATCAACTGAGCAACCTGGACCATCTCACAAATTTCCACCAAAATAAATCACAAAAACATTGGAAAGTGTTCATCCTAACGAGGTTGAAAAGATAGGAACCATAATGTCCTCAAGACAATATGGAGGTAATGTAGATAATTCAAACTCAAGTGATGTAGATGACATGGATGTTTCATATGATTGTGAGTTGAATTTATCTACTAACCTTGAACCAAATTCCTTTGAAGAAGCCTCTACCAAATTCTTTTGAAGAATTCTCTTCTCATGATGAATGGAAAGAAGCCATGCAGAAGGAACGTGATTCTCTTATAAATAATGGAACATGGAAGTTTGTGGATCCTCCATTCGAAATGAAACCAATCGGCTACAAGTGGTATTCAAGAACAAGTACAGATTAGATGGATCACTTGACAAGAACAAGGCAAGGCTTGTGGGAAAAGGATTTTCATAGAAAGAAGGTGTTGATTATGAGGATAATTTCCCCCCCAAATCAAAATGGGCTACCATATGTACTCTATTTTCCATGGCAGAACAAAATGGATGGAAAATTCATCAAATGGATGTGAATATTGTTTTCTTGAATGGAGACTTGAAAGAGAATGTTTTCATGTCTCAACGCAAAGGATTCGTTGTGAAGGGAAAATAACAAAGGGTATGTAAGCTCATCAAATCCTTATATAGATTGAAACAAGCATTGAAAGAATGGTATCAAAAGTTAATTGAGCATCTTCTGAAATCAGATTTCAAGCATTTCAATCTTGATGATGCAAATTTGTTTGTCAAGAAAGTTGGAAAAATTGTTGTATATATTTTAGTATATGTAGATGATCTATTGATAATAGGGAACAATGAAAGCTACATTGTATCCATAAAGAAAGAGTTTAAGAAAGGATTTTTTATGATGGATTTGGGACATCTTCACTATTATTTAGGCATTTAGGTGATTCAAAATCCAAGGTACATATCCATATCCTATGAGAAGTACATTGGATAATTTTTGAACAAGTTTGGAATAACTGATTGCAATCTTGTTTCTACTCCAATGGAACATAATTTGAAACTCACATAAAAATAAGGGAATGAATTTGAGGATGCAACCAAGTATAGACAACATGTGGGAATTCTTATCTATCTTACTACCACCAGACCATACATTTCATTTTTTGTTGGGATTCTTTCCAGGTTTATGCAAAAGCCTTTTGAAGGACATTGGTCTACTACAAAAAGAGTTCTGAAATACTTGAAAGGAGCTCAATAATTTGGACTTAGGTACTCTAAGGTGGTTGTCTTCAGCATGATGGTATATTATAAATAAAATGGAGGATCAACTTCAGGATATCTCACGAGTCTTGGATCAACAACTATCTCTTGGAGATCATGCAAACAACCAATTCCACAACAAAGGTAGAATATGTGGTATTTGTAGATGTGAAGAAGGAGATTGTGTGGCTTAGGAAAATACTTGAATATTTGCAAGAGAAACAAGTGAATTACATTCCTCTTCTAGTTGACAATACTTCTACAATCAAGTTGGCCAAGAATCCTAGATTCCATGATCGAACTAAGCACATCAACAAAAAGTATCACCTAATTCGATAT
This sequence comes from Picea glauca, assembly GCA_000966675.3. Lineage (NCBI taxonomy): Eukaryota > Viridiplantae > Streptophyta > Pinopsida > Pinales > Pinaceae > Picea > Picea glauca. Next base: position 265,483 of record JZKD02S2083821.1, on the reverse strand, counting down.
AATGTAGATGCTAAGACTATTCACTTGGGAAATTGTTCCACAAATAATCAAATTCCAGACATCTTCACCAAAGCGCCTGGAAGATAAAATTTTGAAAAGTTTAGAATGATGCTTGGACTCACAAACAACCCTTTGGATTATGGGGGGAATGTTTGACATGTAATCCTTGGGATTGTGTTACTATAATAAAATATGTAAATATGAAGAGTCGTAGGTGATAGGAAGAGTCATCCATTTGAGAAGACAAACAATCACTAATTGTATTTATGCACCTCATGTTAATTAAATACATATCAGTGGAGTTACATTTTTTTCCAATGCTTGGATTGACACAATTGTAGTCGAGGGTATCCCCTTGTATTCAACATTGGTCGATAAAACATGGGGTTAAAGGATGAAATCAACAATATCCCTAGAAAAATACAGAATAAAACTAAAATGGAATGGTAGAAGTATTATTAAATAGTTGGATCCTATAAGAGATGAAAAACCTTGGTCTAAACCCTAGGAGTAAGAAAGTGACATAAGTAAACTTTATCAAGTAATCCAAGGAGAAAAAGACGAAGTTGAACTGAACTCCGAAGGATAATTATTGCATGGCTCACCCTTTTTTGTGGGTCAAAATTTATGAAAAATAATTATACAAGTAGAAAATGGATAATAATGAATCAAAAGCAAATGAATGTTGGACAGTTGAAGCCATACAAAAAATGTATATGTATGTGTGTGTATGTGTATTTATTTTTAATCAAATAAATACCCACCATATACAAGAAAATAATTAGACAATATCCCTATCTAATACCCATAGACTTGAAATCAACCACAATCCCTCCCTTGATATTTGAAGAATGGTAATTTCCTATAGTTCATGTCGACAAAGTGTTGAAAATAATCTATTAGCAGGGTCGGCTGCAAATCTTGGTACAAGAATTCACATGACAAGTTGAACAATGGTGAGATACACATAAACCTGAACTATAGATGTGGACCATGGCCACATCATACTTCGTTGAATGATTTGGATGGAATAATCTCAAATCCACATCTGATATAGTAAAATAAAAACCATGGTTTGACCCAGAACCCCATATCTAGGTCTATTAAAAAGAGTGGTGGAGAATTGCATATAGAGGTGAACGATTCTGGCCACACATGTTCCCAAATACACTGGATGACTTACCCTTTAAATGGTACAAAATTGAAGAGGTCAGAGGAGATAGGTGCACTTGGAAGAAGCTAAAAGAAAATTTTATAAAATATTTATCCTTTTGTTCCAACAAAAGTTGGCTTGCAAGAAGCAGTACACGAAATTATAAACTATATATAATGACCCAATAAAAAAGTCATGCAAGAAAAAATCAAGTCGACAATTGACATCAAATTGTAATAGAATATCATGCCATGAACAAAACATTTATATCAATCGACAAATTGACATGGAAAACAAATGTTTTCCAGGGAATAACTTTAGGTGGAAGAGAGATTATCTAAAAGTTATGAGATAAGTAAAATCTATGTTAAAAGTATATAAACAAGTCAACCAATAATATCAAGAGAAAATTGACTTTCCAATGGAATATAATAAATTCCATGGAGAGGAGATAAAATTAGATCAATATAAGGCACTGGAATGGATGGATGCCAAAATAAATTACATAGAAGTTGATATTTCAAACAATGGTCGACCAAAAATGGATAACATCAACATCTACTAGTCGAAAACCAAACAATAGTAATAGTTGACCTACTCAAATAATATCAAGATGTGTTTGCCAAAGATTATAAAGAATTGACGGGTTTTTTCAAATAAATGTAAGGATATTTATACACTTAGGAGTTAGCTAAGATCAATTTGGTCTAATGTGTCATTAGGTAAAAGTGTGTTTCTTTAGTATGCATTTGTAGTTAGGTAATCTGACGATCATTATATGTTACCTCCATAGAGTGATATTATGATTCATCTTCTCCTTGATCTTAACGACTACATTGATCCATGGTTTAACACCTGCTTGGTCCATGATCTCTATTTAAATAGCATGAGGGTTCATTTGTCGATGATTGATTGTGAGAAACTCTCTTGTAAATATCTCTATAATATTTTTCTTTCGAATTTATAAATTACTCCAAGTGGCCACATTGGCTAGGGTCGTGGATGTTTCCCCATAGGGGTTTTACCACGTAAAAACATCAGTGTGTTGATATTTGATCTAGTTGTGTGAGTGGTTATTGAATGTGTTAGTCCTCTATTGGAATATATGTGTTGTCAAACATGGTATCAAAGCACATTTGAAGACCCGCTCCCATTTTAGATCGATATCGTGAGTTGTGTTGTTGCATCTCTAGTTTCTTCCATTTCCACACATTTCTACGTTGACAAGTCTATTCCATTGCATCCAGAGAACTCGTTTCAGTTAGGAATTCCTTTCATTTCACTTGAAAAGGTTTATGTTTCCCCAATATATGACCATTCTAATCAGATCCAAAGGTATAAAGCCTGAATACGCCCTTTTAAATTTTTGTAGAGATAATATTCCGGTTTTATTTTAGTTTTATGTTTTTTATTTCCTGCTTGCTACTCTTTTTTATCTATGTATGGTATTTTTCCTGCACTTTGTGCAATCTTGGAAAATTAGAAGCATAACAGAAAGGGTTTTTTTGATTGTGTATTCTCTTTGTTGTGAGCTCTGTGCAATCTTAGTAAATCAGAAATAGAGGGAAAACTTTCATTTTCTAAATAATTTAACTTAGATCTAACTCGTCGAGACGTGAATTTTTTTTCTTGTGTGAAAAGAGTTTTTTATGAAAACTCTCTCCAAGGTCGTCTTCCACAAAAACAACAATACCCCTGATCCTCCCTCTAAACAATATAATATGTTTTGCACTATCTCACTTGGTTAAAAGTTGCTTTATTAAGTAAGAGTTCTTGAGTTTAAGTCTCTTTTTTGTTAATTTTTTTGAAAAAGTTCATGCGTCCATTATAAAGTGTATTTCACTTAAGTTATAAAAGTGAATCACTATAAGTAGCTTTAATATTTTATATTAAGTTATTTATTTTCCATGCAACTTTCATTTATAAAGTAACTTCATTTTAAAAGTGATCCCCGCTTATTCTAGAAACCCGACTCACTTTACAAGCAACTTATTTGTAAAAGTGAAGTTATTATGAGGGGTATCACCACATGGACCAACTTCTACTTTCCACGTGGATCTTTGGTTACCATTTATGTTTTTTTTCAAAAGGGAATAACTTTCACATCCGAAGTCCATTTTCAGTGTCATTTTTTTTAAACAACCTATTTGTTTTGAGATATTTCCACATACCCCATAAGTTTCAATGTTTATATCCATATTATTTTCATATTTAATATGTATTATCCAAATTAGATTTTTCTTACCAGCACTAACTACTTCCATTGGAAATCCCATATGGAGGATTTATTAAGAAGTAAAGGATTGCACCTGATTACCTTGGGAAAAGAACAAGAACCCATTGATGATGAAAAGTATGCCAAATGGATTAATAGGAATGATGAAGCTCATGGTCTACTTGGAATTTCCATCTCTCTTGATTTAAGGTTTCACCTTAAAGAAAATAATTCCTCCAATAAAGCTTGGGAAAATCTTGAAGTTGAGTTTGGTAAAAATAACATTATTCGAGCTCACCAGTTGGAAAATTAGTTAATGAATTTAAGTCCAAATTATTTTCTTTTCATTGAAGATTACTTATCTAAGTTCAAAGAACTTAGAATTTTGTGTATAGAGTGCCAACTATATCAAAAGGAATATCGATGCATAAATGTTATTCTCTCTAAGCTTGGTAGTGCATATTTTTTTTTGTATCTACCTTTTATGCCACTAGAGAAGCTCTAGGGAGTGTTTATAAATAACCCTCTCTTCAGTCCTTTTGTGATGCTCTAATTCGAGAACAATATAAACTTGTGCAACTTGGACTGATGATCACTCCAAGTACATCCAACAAAGCCTTAGTGGCCCAGTAGAAAGATAAATCTAAGAATCCAAAGAAGAAACATCCTCAACATAACAACAAGAAAAACAAGGGTCCCAAACCCTCTCCTCTAGCTTCTACTCCTAATGGTGACAAAGGAGAAAAATCTAAAAATAAGAAGGTTGATAGACATTGCAACTTTTGTGGGAAAGATGGTCATGTAGAGTCCAAATTTTCTAAGAATATGGAAGATTTGGAAGCAGTGATGAAGAAGCACACCATCGATATTGATTCTTCTTCTTCTAACTCTTATTCTCATGGACATGCACTTTCTAATCCTGGTTTCTCCTTCAATGTAACTTCCACTTCTTCTTCTTATGAGTGGCTCACTGATTCAAGAGCATCTTATTATATGGCTAAGGATAAAGACATATTTTTTTCTCTTACTGAATTTAACACCAAGAAAATATTTGTTGGTGATGATATATCTCTTAGTGTTGTAGGGTATCGAACAATTCAGGTAGATAATGGTCATTTCAATAATATATTATGTGTTCCAAGTCTTTTCTTCAACCTTTTATCAATGTATCAAATCACTCATTGAGGTGAATCTAAAACCATAGAGTTTTCACCTCACCAAGTTGTAATCAAGGATATACAACATCCTAAGCATGTTCTTGCAATTGGAATTGTTGATGATATTACTAGGTTGTACAAGTTTGACAACTTTGGGTTATCATCTTTTCCATCATTTTTTGTTTCTCATAGCGATGACTTGAGAAAAATTTGGCATGAACGATTTGGCCACTTAAACTATTGCTCATTGCAACAGCTATGTAATCAACAGATGGTGACTAGTTTTCTTCTTGTTTCTTGCAAAGATGGTGTTTGTGCCAATTCTCTTCTTGGAAAACATCATCGGGATAGTTTTGAAAAATGTGCCACTTGGCACACCTCAACCCCTTTGCAGCTTGTTCATAGTGACTTGTGTGGTCCACTTTCTTCTCCTTCTTTTTCTAGGTGCAAGTATTTATTAACTTTCATTCATGAATTTTCCAAACACACTTAGGTTTACTTCCTAAAACTTACGAGTGAAGTGTTTGACAACTTTTTTTCCTACAAGGCCCTTGTAGAAAAAAAATATTCTCATCAACTAAAGGTTAAGGACAGATAATGGAGGTGAATATGTCAACAAAATTTTACAAGTTACTGCACTACATAGGGCATCCAAATGCAAAACATTGTTCCATATACACCACAAAAAAATGGTGTTGTTTAGAGAAATAAACACACATTAAAATAAATGGATAAGTGTATAAGGGACTATGTCTAAAGTATTGGGTGAAATCCATTAACTGTGAAAATTACATAGTAAATCACACTCGTACAAAGGATCTTAAAAATATAGCACCAAAAGAAGCATGGAATAACATTAAGCTAGATGTAAGCCACTTCTCTGTATTTGGAAGTATGGCATGGGATCACATTTCTTATGAGAAAAAGAAAGATTTACATCATAAAAGTGAGAAGTGTCTTTTTGTTGGTTATTATGAAGATGTCAAAGGTTAAAGACTTCTTCAACCTTATTAAAATGAAATTATTATTTGAAGAGATGTTAAATTTGATGAAAATATCTTTACCTGCGATCCTAATTCAGTGTTTGTGCTTTCTTCGGCCTACGATCCATATTCAACATTTGTGCCATTTTTTGTTCCTATTCTGGCTTATTATTATTGAAATGATGAAAGTGAGGATGAAAATACACCTCCATCTACTCACCTTCGTCCAAATGAATCTAATTAATATGAACCTACTCCACCACCATTGCTTCCTATACAGGTCAGTTCAACACAAGAAGCAGTCGATTATCTTAACGATGATCCTTCCAATCAGCATTAGACTCATTCACAGTTCCAACGAGCCTCTTCTCTTCTGGATCAAGTTTCAGAGTCTCATGATCCAAAGACATTTACATAAGCTTCAGTTCATCTAGATTGGGATATATAAATGAATCAAGAGTATCACTCTTTGATAGCAAATGATACTTGGGATCTCATACCTCTTCTGAAAGGAAGAAAAGTTTTCATATGTAAATGGGTCTACAAAACTAAGTATGCATAATATGGAAAAGTTTAAATACATAAGGCTCGATTAGTTTCCAAAGGGTTATCTCAAGTTTAAGACAATGACTATAATGAAATATTTTCCCCTATATCCAAAATGAACTACATGCGCCTTATTCTAGCCCTTGTAGCCTCACATAAATGGGAGGTCCATCAAATAGATGTTAAATAATCCTTCTTGCATGGGGATTTGAAAGAATAAATATACATGGAATAACCTCCTCGCTATGTCCAGAATGAATCTAGCCTTGTTTTTCTCCTTAAGAAATCTCTTTATTGTCTTAAGCAAGATCTTCGAGATTGATATGCCAAAATGGGCAACATTATTTTTTATACCGACTTTTCTAGATGTCATTCTGACCCCAATGTCTATACCAATAAAATAGGAATCCATATCATAATACTTTTTCTTTATGTTTATGACCTTATCCTCACTGGTAGTGACCCAAAACTTTTAAACTATGTGAAAACCGACCTTAAGAATAAATTTGATATGACCGACTTAGGATATTTGCACTATTTCCTTGGCCTCCAAGTTTTGGAAACCAAGGAAGGATTTTTTTCTTTCTAGGTCTAAGCATGCTTGTGACCTTCTTCGTCACTTTCACATGGAAGATTCAAAACCAACCCCTTCTCCCTTCCAGTCTGGATTCAAACTTTTTTCCACCCATACTTCTCCCAAAGTTGATGCCACTTTGTACTGCCATTTAGTTGGTATCCTCTTATACTTGACTCATACCCATCCCGATATTTACTTGATTGTTGGTATTGTTTCCTGGTATCTATAAACACCCCATGAAATCCATTGGAAAGAAGCTAATATGATACTTCAATATGTCTAGGGTACAATTCAGCTCAAGATACATTACAGCTAAAGGGGGACTCCTTTATTGGTTGGTTTCAATAATTCATATTGGGTCGGTGATCCTAATGATCATAGATTATTTTAAGGATGGAATTTTTTCTCAAATTGTAGAAACCTTGGAAAATCTTACTAGTCCTTAATATGTAAACTATAAAATGTTCGGCGAAATTTTTGTAAAAATATTCAAACTTCATAGTTTTTATAAAATTTGGGCTATTTCTAAAGTAAAACAAAAAATATTCTATTTGGGTGAATAAGTTTTATATAAAATGGAAATTGACGAATATTTTTTTGGGAAAAAACATGGAAAAATTGCCCATCAGTGATATATAGCCCCTAAAATTTTCTATGTTGATGATTGAAAGTCTACTGTAGGTTATGTTTTCAGCCTGGGTTTAGGACCTATCACTTGGGCATGTAAGAAAGAACAGGTTATTGTTCTTTCTTCAATAGAAGAAGAGTACTGAGCAACAGTTAATGCAAGTCAGGAATCCATGTGGCTTCAACAAATCCTTCCAGAGTTTGGATTCCAGCAGCAACATCCAAACACCCTTTTGTGTGACAATAAAAGTTCCATAAAGCTCGCCAAATATTCAGTTCAACATCAATGCGACAAACACATTGAGCTACACATGCACTTCATCAAAAAGCTCATTCATGATCAAGTTATTGAAGTGATCGTTTTCCCCACAAAAGATCAATTTGTCGACATTTTCACAAAGTCTCTTACAGAAGCAAAGTTTTCCAAACTTCGGTCTATGTTAGGAGTTTAGAAAGTTTTCCTTAAGGGGGGATAGGTGTTAATGCCTCCTTCCTTATTTTATTGTGTCACATTTTTAAATCCTTCAATCTTATCCCAAGTTGTTATTAAGGGGGAATGTTAGGATACTTAGACACTTAGGAGTTAGTTACGATTAACTTGGTTTAATGTGTTGTTAGGTAAAAGTGTGTTTCTTTAGTATGCATTTGTAGTTGGGTAATCTGACGGTCACAATATGTTCCTGACATAGAGTGATCTGACAGTTCACGTTCTCCTCGATCTTAATGGGTACATTGATCCATGGATTAACACATAATTGATCCATGATATATATTTAAAGAGCATGGAGGATCATTTGTTGATGATTGATTGTGATAAAATCTCTTTTAAATCTCTTTGTAAAATCTCCAAGTGGCCACATTGGTTGGGGTTGTGGATGTTTCCCCACAGGGGTATTACCATGTAAAAACTTCGGTGTTTTGATCTTCGATCCAGCTGTGTGAGTGTTTACTAAAGGTTTTCATCCTCTATTGTAATACTTGTGTTGTCGAACAAAAAATGGGAGAAAGGAATATCCACTTGATACTAGGGACAAACCTATGAAGAAAAATCGTATAAGTTAGCATGCAAGTATAAAGAAATCATGCAAAAAGATATTGAAGGAATGTTATCTGTAGGAATAATTTACCCCATCAATAATTTGGAATGGGCTAGCTCTATTTTAATACAACCAAAGAAGCACAACCCCAAAAAATTGAGAATCTACTTCAGCTTTAGAGGGTTGAATAAAGCCACACTCATTGGTCCTTTCCCAACCCCATTCGCAGATGAAATAATAAACAAAGTAGAAGGACATGAATGTTATTCATTCAAAAACATATTTTTGGGCTATAATCAAGTGACATTTTCTAAGGAAGATCAAGAGAAGAAAAAAATTGTCTCTAAATTTGGATCTTTTGCATACAGAGTAATTCCCTTTGTATTGAAAAATTCCTATGTTGTCTTCTCAAGGATAATAGTTAAGGAATTTCAAGAATACATTTTTAAAACAAAGTCATCCTAATTTGATGAGTGGATAATATATAGTTTAATAAAAAATCATATACATTGGATGTGATTGATTTTCGAATATGTCAACAGATACATATTTCACTAAATATAAATAAATGTATATTTTCCACACCCATTTATATACATTTAGATCATTTTGTCTGCAAATATCAAATAAAAGTTCACAATGCAAATACCATATTAATACTCGACTTAAATTACCCTTTGAATGAAAAACACAAAAATATATTTTTGGGACATAAAGGCTACTACTAAAAATTAATAAGACACTTCTCAGATATCACATTCCCAATGCATTAATTGCTCAAGAACGATGTAGAATTAGTATGGAATGAAGATTGCAATGAGTCCTTCAAGATACTAAAGATAAAATTGGTTGAAGACCCAATTTTAATATTTCCCAAATCGTTAAAGAAATTCCACGTGCATGTTGATGCATCCAATGTCGGAGTCAAATTTTTCCTTACACAACTTGGGGATGAGTTTGTCGATCACCCGAATGCATATGCTATTCAAAAATTGAATAAGGAAAAAATAAATTATTTGACTATGGAAGTTTAAGGGATTAGAATATTTTTTCCCTGTATAATTTCATACATTACTTGTTGGCCAATCCTTTTTTATTTTATAATGACCACCAAGCACTAAAATTATTATTCAACAAGCCATACCATCAAGGGAGAGCAGGCATATATTTTATATTGTTCCGAAAATTTGAATTTGAGGTGATCATTTGACCAGGAATGAATAATTTAGGGATAGATCATCTATCAAGAGTAAAAATAGGGGAAGAATAAATAGGAATTAATGATGATATCCAAATTCTCACCTATTTATAGTTGAGACTACACCAAGAGAAATGGCGAAAATTGTCCAATTTCTACACGAAGGAAAGGAACTAGAAAGTCTACTAGGAAAAAATGGTGCTTTGCATGAAAGTTACTCCTTTTACGCTAATAAATGGATATCTGTATAAATTAGGACCATACAATGTACTAAAGAGATGTGTCTTAGAGTGTTCAAGCTAAAATGAGCCCTAGTCAACTAATCAACATAGAAACCACACAAAGCACTAGAAAACCTATAAACCAAGAAGAAACAATGGCACTAAATATAAGATGGGATATCCCACAGTCTAAAGAAACTTAATCCAAAGTGGTCAAAGCTAGAACCAAAAAGAGGTTCGACAAGCAACCAATGTTAAAGTTAGAGGTGAGACTAAATAAGATATGACAAGCAAATATGGAGGAAATAGACTAGGAGAAGCATTGGTCGATTTTAAATAAAATGGCATGGTAAAAGGAAAATGGAGGGATAGAACCGTCATGCTCAAGAGAGTGAATATTAGGTCTTACCTTATTGTAGCTCAATTCATATGGTTTCATGGTTAGAAGGAGGGAGAAACCAAGTTCATAGTGATTTGATACCACAATGGGTAAATTTGGCTCAACCAACTCATATCCATCATGGTTGCTCTAATTTGATGAATCATTGGATTACCAAGTAAGGAATAATTTGTACTGAAGGAAAATGACCCATCAACCTGGATTTAGAAGTTCATTGGAGGAAATACTACCAAAAATTACAAGGGGGTAGTAATTAGCTAAGTGATAGAAACAAATGTCAAGTGGACATATATAATAGTCTCCCTCTAGTTGACCATCTCCATTCAAGCCTCTGATGTGAAGTTGCACATGTTGGAGGATATCAGACAAACATTCGAAGAGGGGAAATTGTTCAACTGGGAAAAACATGTGGCCAACATCCTTAGAACAAATTGTGAGGAGTGTCAAGAGGTAGGAAAGGCAATCAAATACCCATCTCTACTAATTTGGATTTCCATGTCGCAAGTAAGACCATTCGATGAATGTGATTTCACCCTACTTGGCACATAGACCATGTGGAACTTCCATTGTTTTGTTGCATGTTGGAATGATAACACTAAGGGATTGAGTCCTTAACACATGTTTGAAGAATGGGCGAAAGCCCTAAAATCCACCTTCCACAGGTGGAGTGCCCAAAAATATAAGAAGAACCTTACCCTTGATGGTGCATATTCAAATAGGGTTGGAATTCACCAAAGTATAGTATTCACAAGGATCAAGCAACAAACTTGGGGAGCTCGACTATTATCCCATAGTCGAGGAAATTTTTAATGAAGTTTCAATGTAGTTGAATACTATTACACCAGTTCCATTGCTAGACATGAATAATACCTCCCAAATATTCATGCCTTTTAAAAATGGAGAAGTTGAGGAAGAACAAGAAGAAAAATTGTATACTATACTTTTGTGGTGCAAGCATGGTTGACCATAAAATCCCCAACAAAAAGGACAATCGTTAAAAATATTGCAAAAACAACAAGGTAGGAAGAAGTTGACTCTAACAATCAGTCAACTGAAGATTACTTAGATTCCCTTGTCCAACGTGTCGAATAGATTGATTTGAGGAACCCTAACTAAAGAATAAGTTGGAAAAATTCACCCAATAGATCCTCATGAATGAAGATGGAAAAAAGGGGAAGCTCACTCAAGATCATACCCGCAAAAGGAAGAAAGTGTTAGAATCAAGTATTATGCATCAGTATGTAGAATCTATCGATAGGGATAAACAAATAACCATCGAAAAATTGAAGAATAAAATCATAATCGAGAAGCAGTGGTAGATCAACCTAGAAACAATCTAAAAGTAGCAAGTAGCAGAAGAAGGCACAAGGGAGATCAAGAAGAAAATAAATGAGGAAACTAGATTAAATATCAAACTTCCTAGACCTCCTTGACCAACAGAATTGATTGTTGATTTGACAAAGGACCCCTCACCTTACAATGGGAATTCAATATAATGAGAAGCATCATCTCAATAGAACCAACAATATCAATAGTCGGTTGAACAACGACAACAACAATAGTCGATCAAGAAACATAAAAAACAATACTAAAGAAAGAAACAATATCAACAACAGTCGGTCAAGCATCAAGAACAAAAATAGTCAACAATGCACTAGGCATCAATATGCATAATCCATTGATAGGGATAAACAGATAATCATCAACACATTGAAGAATAAAATCACAATTGAGAAGCCACAATAGATCAACATAGGAAGAATCTAAAAGTAGAAAGCAACATAAAAAGCCACAAGGAATATCAATACAAAGAGAAATGAGGAAATTGGAATAAATATCAAACTCCCTATACCTCCTCGACCAAGTACACAATCAACTGTTGATTGTAAAAATGACCCCTCACCTCAAAAGGGGACTTTAATATACTAAGAAGTTCCACCTCACCAACAAAAACAATAGAAATAGTCAATTGAACAAAAACAACAACAACAAAAACAATTGGCTAAGAAATAGAAATAGTTGTAGTCGATCAAGCAATAGGATCAACAACAGTCAGTCAAGCATCAGGAAAAAAAGTAGTAGACAATGCACCAGTTTCCATATAAGTCAGGCCAACAAAATCAGGAAAGTAATTTTCGTACTAGGTTAACTCAACAAGACCAACCAACGAGGAAACAACAACATCCAATTCTAGCATTGTTGACCATGGGACTACTTCCCAGGACATATAAGAAGAAAGGGAAAGGAAAACTATGGCACAAAAAGGACAAAAGTTCAAGGGTTTTCACCACATTCCAATTGGAAGGAAACCAATAGGGGGAAGTTGTAGTCACTTACAACCCAAAGGATGCCCTCGAATTGGAGATACAAATTTTTTATCGAACAGTTAGTAAGGAGGGATTCATAAGATGGATTGGGTTGTCAAAAAATCTCACGCACTACTGCATAAAGGAAGAAAATACATGGCAATATTGAAAGTGGAAAGAAGAAGATAAATTGAGGATTATCCTAGTTTATCCACTAACATAATCCCTAAAATGCATCCAAATCCTCACTGGTGACCTAATCGACAACCACCAACAATTACTTGAGGGAAAATGATAATTTAAAGAGGACTTGCCTAAATCAATTTTGAACAAGAAGAACCAAAGATTTGAGGAGGTGAAGGAATATATAGAAGAAACTCATTCTCATGCTTCAAGCATGAAAATAATCCTAACTAATTGGAAAACCTATTTTACCAATGTATGTAGCTGAATAAAGGCCACCAACACACTTTTTGTAGAACTTGATAGTCATAGAGGCTCAATAATAGATGCACAGAGTTGGAATGCTCTAGCTACATACCTTCAAGAAGAGTGAAAAATTGAAGAAAACTTCTTGTAGGAACAACAATGGTTCTATGAGGGAATAAATTCACAACACAAGGCCACCATTGCTTCAAAGAATATCTAGGATGTGCATAGACAAGTTCAACAAATGCAATATAAGTAGAATCTTGATCTAGCTAAAATACATGATGTCTCCAACTCTGAGAATTTGGACTATCTCATCAAGATGAAAAAGATGTCCATTGCAGTAGAACTAACATTGAAAGATTGGTGAGATTTTAAAGGTTGACTACAAAAAATAGCTCCTGACATTTATAAAAACTTCTTCAAAAATCACCAAATATCCCCCCTTGCAATATGCATTGTCGGCATTGCCTCCATGACCATTAATTAAATTTTTCACGCCTAACACATTGACCAGTCAGTCATCCATGCCACAAAATCAACACAAATTGCTAGTATGCATATGGAAAGGCCATTATTGGAATTTTCATAATGTTGTATGATCTATAAACTCCCTCTTCTTCAATAAAAATAAGTATTTAAGGTTGGGGGAGATGTTGGAGTCCCTAATAGACTAGGCCAATGAGTCAACCAAGTGTAAAGATTCAGTTGAGTCAGTCTAACACTAGTTTAGATCAACCAACACATGTAGTTATGGTAGTTGAAACTACCTTATACTGCTACAAATATATAAATATGCATGAATATGTGATGTAATGAGGTTGTTATTGATCATATATAATTAAAGGCTACTTGTTGTTGGTCCTTCCACTAGTTTTCTTCTTTCCCTCCTTCTATGTATTCATTATTCTATATTAATTTGTTGTATATTATGGATGTGTGGTTACACTATTGGTAACTATGTATTATGTAATAGATTAGATTTAAGCACCTTCAAGTATCTTCATCCATCCATTGAAGACATTCCCTTATCTTATTTATATGATGTTGAACCATAGATCTCCCTACATTCCTTAAAGCAGCCAAGTGAGAAAAAATTGGCAAACATTGGCAAGGGTTGGTGCATTAGGATCCACACCTACAAGTTGTATTTGTCTGAAAAGATCAAGAGCCTCATTAAAATACCCATTCTATAAGTATCTCATGACCATGGCCATCCACAAGGCCACATTCCACTAGACATATTTCCAAACATTTTTCACATAGTCTATATGCTCCCTTTCTGAGCATACACTACAACGATTGTATTCCAAGAGATCACATTTTGTTAAAGCATTATGTCAAATAGTTGGCACACATCATCAAATTCCCAATCTGTATATATACATAAACTATTGAATTCCAAGCATGTATATGTCATTCAGGAATTTTATTGAACACTTTTGGAGGTCGACTCCATATACCAAGACTTGATATACAAGTCCATATGATTCATTGTTGATGAGTAGTTGACACATGATTGGTATATACTTGGTACATGGTTGGATGCACTTGTTTATGGTACAGGTTGATTATCGGTTGTTTGGCACAGGTTGGCGCATGGTTGATGCACTTATTTATGGTACATATTGATATTTGTTGAGGATTGTTGTTTCATCTCAGTTGGTTTTGAGGGTGTAATCTGAGTCTTGCATTATAGATCTAGTTCTCTTGTAGATTTGTACTCTATTCAGTTGTTGCTGAAAAACCCCAAGGATTGTAGTCCGTAATATAAAGAAAATTGTACATACAACTTTTGTTCTTTGTGTTCCTTTTGGTGATGACTTGTTAATCATATATTGCTGATATGTGTTGAAATTTAACTGGTTATAAATGACAGAAATGAGTAATGATTTAATGGTGATTGTTAACTAAGGAGTTTTGGGGAAAAGAGCCCTACACTGTTCACCCCCCCTCTCAATGGAGTCGGTGTGTCCAACAATTGGTATCAGAGCAGGCCTTCACTACAAGCCTTAACAAGCTTGAAGTAGATCCATAGACACAAAAATAGATGATGAAATATCAATCCTTGATGAGGAAAACTATTCTACTTGGAGAATAGAGATGAGAGTGTATTTGAAGACAACGGGAGAAACTATTTTGAAGGAAACCATTGGTGGATCAGTTCCATTGAAGAACAAGTCAAAGTTTTCATCTCAAAGGGAAGGAAAGAAGAATGATGTGTTGGCTCTCAAGACCATTCTTAGTATACTCTCAAGCCCTGTCAAAGAAATCATGGAACAATGCACTTCTACCAAGGATCTATGGCTAAAGCTAGAGGATACATATCAAAGCAAGAAGGAGAAGGAAGATATTGAAGACCACTCCATCAAGATTATCAAAGGTAAAGAATCTCCAAAAACCCTTGATTGTATTATTTCTAAATGTGATCTTGAAAACATTTCAAGTGAAGATAGCACAAAGGAAGATCCCAAAAGTATCTCAAATGAAGATATAGAATCTCCAAATACTCTTGATTGCAATGATTCAAAATGCAATGATGTTGAATTTTTCTCAAGTGAAGAATATGATCTAGAAACAGTTTGTGTAAAGTTTGATGGAAATTATCCCATGGAAAGAATATAAGAAGATATATTAGAACTTCAAAAAGAAGTTGAAGAGGGTTTATATAAATATCTAAGTGATCATTTTTATACACACTATAACTATATTTCGGATAACACTAAGAAGTTTCTTAGGAGAAGTCAAAGGCACATCTTGAAGTTAAAGGGAATGCTCAAGGAAAAAGAAGAGAGAAATAAGACTCAATTAGAAGAAAAGGAAGAAGAGATCACAAGACTAAAGAATGAAAAAGAAGATATGAAGGTAGATGATGAGATTAGCAAAATATTTGAAACTATTATTCATATCAAGACCCAAATTGAAGAAGCCAAAAGGTTAGAGGAACTATTGAAGGATCAAATAAATGAAAAGGAAGAGTCATGTCATAAGTTAGAATATGAAGTTGTTTACCTTAGAAATAAGGAAGAGAAGTCAAACAAATTATTGAATAGCTCAGAGATCTTGGAAAGTCAAAGATCACCATATGATAAATCAGGTCTTGGATACAAAGGAGAAGATACAGATACTGAAGCAAGCACCTAAAAGAAGCATGAGGTAGGTTCATCAAAGGATGAAGACAATTTTTCAAAACAACCATATACACAAGGCAAAGAAAATTTCAAAAGAACAAAGCAAGGAAGACATCAAGAAGCTATCTTTGGGACACCAAAGCAAAGGGATGAAAGTATTTTTCATGGGCATTGTTATTCATGTAATGAATATGGTCACAAAGATTTTGAATGTATATCTTATGAAAGGAGATATAATGGAAGATTATATAACACTATAAGGTGTTGGATATGTGATCAAGTAGGACATATTGTTATTCACTGTAACACCATGAGATGCTACATCTATAGTATATTTGGCCACAAATCCTAGGAGTGTTGGAACACAAGAAGAAAGTCCATGATGAGGACTTCATATAGCATAACTAGAAGAAGAAATGAAGTAAGGAAGGGATACATCTTTGAAAATATGGATGTTAAGAGCTCAAGTTATGAGGAGAAGGGACATCTACAGAAGTGGGTGAAGAAGACAGAGAAGCCAGAACAGAATGAAAGATTGAAGGGAAGTTCAAATGTGTCATCTACTGAGGCATGTGCAGGTGACAGTGGTATCAGTTGCGTACATATGTAGGTTGACCTTGTATAGTTCACGTACATACGTGAGTTGTATGTGCAGTAGGCCGTGTATATATGGCGAAGCCTAAGGAAAAGGGATATGCACAAAGATTGAAGTTTGATGTGATGGTATAACTCTGTGATGTAGGGTCTGACCTGGTTTATTGCAGGTTCTGACACTATTTGTTGTAGGTTTTCATGATTCTATATTAGATTATGTAAGGTGATAATGTAAAATAAAACCTTGGGTGCATGGCACTAACCCACGAGTATGGATTGATGCATTTTCTGTTGAAGAAAAATGTTGGTTATGAAAAGTGAAGTTATGACACCTTAGTTATGTGATATATCTTGATGATGTATTAGAATCTTACTTGTTGTAAAGCTTGATGCATGCATTTAGCATATGGATGGGATACACATTGGAACATGTGGTTGGTGAGTTGATGAGGTGATCATGTTGTACATCATTGATGATTCATAGCTTGATATATAATTGATACATGTTTGGTACACTCATAAATGGCATATGCTTGATGATACTACACCATTGGTACTACTTATTCAACACAACAATTGGTATTTCTTTAAGATACATGATTGTGGAACTTGGTTCATGATGGAGACATATCATGAGTGATATGACACATGGTTTGCATATTGATAAATGCAAATGGTTGGCATATCGATAGATGCACATGGTTGGCATATTGGTGAATGCACATGGTTGGCATATTGGTAGATGCACATGTTGGCATATTGATAGAGGCATATGATTGATACATTCCATGGATGATATCTTTTGGCACATTACATGATGTTGATGTACATGGTTGATGTACATAGGTGTTGTGCATGATGAGCACACATTTTTGTATAGGATGTGCTTCGTTGATATTTTTCTCATGATTCTTTATTTCATTGTTGACATATATTTTTTTTAATGATGCTTGGTATAGCATGAATTTGATGCATGAACAGGTCCAAGGATCGTTATATGGTAGAAAATTTTTCATCTCGCAGAGAAGATAGGGGATACACGCCCATAGGGGGAGTCATTATTCTTCCCATGATTCTAGGAGGAGATATTTATCAAATTCATACCTAGAAAAGAGCCCTATATTTGAAGAAAGAGCACAGAGGCATGGAGGAGCGATGGTCACAAGGGGAGTATGTTCGATGTATTTTCAGCATTACATCATAGTGATATCCCTTTTTCAAAAGGGGAGAGATTATTCAGAAGAATATCAAAGGAACTCAGATAAGGGGAGAATCCCCAAGGAAAGTTCAAGCAAGGGGAGTAGCCCCAAGAGGAAAATAGTCATTTGACATTGATGTCAAAGGGGGAGAGATAGTCACATTGATGTGATTTATGATTATTGATTGGGAGAGATAGTCACATTTGGGAGAGATAATCACATTTACTATTGATTTAGAGCATGCCTTATCTACATGTTGACATCAATAATTGGTAATTGGTGTTGACATCAATATTGGTATTGCCATCAATGCCAAAGGGGGAGATTGTTGGATCATGTTGTCATTGAT
>JZKD02S2083821.1:230955-247311 GCA_000966675.3 Picea glauca | reverse complement strand
TTGATGTAATGTAATATGTATTGTCCTTGATGAGAATTCATAGATGAAGATGGATCAATGAGTTGTCATTGATATGATGAAGATGGATCAATGAGTTGTCATTGATACATGATGACGATGAATAGATGTGGTTTCATTGGTATATGATTGATTGTTGGAAAAATGTATAGATGACTCATTATTGTCTTATCATGATTGATAAGGTGCACAAATGGATGAACTCCAAAGTGGTCCCCTTATGATGAAATCCCTCATTGGAAGATGCTTTACGGATTGAGTTATCCTAGAAGAATGGTTGGAGGACCCATGCTCTCATTATTGTATTATAATGATTGATAAGGTGCACAAATGGATGAACTCCAAAGTGGTCCCCTTATGGTGAAATTCCTCATGGGAAGACACTTTGTGGATTGATTTATCCTAGAAGAATGGTTGGAGGACCCATTCTTGTATGTGGAATAATGAGATGAAGACCAAGGAAATTGTTGGTGAAACTATCCTAGTTGGATAGTGATTGTCATGCCATTTCCAGTGGTATGTGGAATGTCACATAAATCCTCATGGTTTGAGAGTTATGGCCTTACGAAGATGAAGGACCCCCACATGAGGGCTTGAATCCCCCAATGTCAAAGAATTCAAAGTGACCTAAAAGATGAAATCATTATTTAAATTATAAAGTAAAGTGACAAAGTCAAGGTGGATTATTTAAATAATAAATAGAAGTGACAAAATCAAGAAATGATAAAGTAAGGTGAAAATATCAAGAAGGAATATTAAATGATAAAGTATTGGAGAACTTTCTATTTATGGAAAGTGGTTAACCCGAAAATAAGGAAAATAGGTTAAGTGACCTAAAAATGGGTTAAGTGACCTAAAAATGGGTTAAGAGACCTAGAGGATGAAAGTATAAATAAGATAGAAATGGTCTCTTGTAGATCATCATTTTTGTGGATCAATGGAGAGCTTCTTGTGAGAATATCTTTTGGAGTATTGATGGAGAGCTTCTTGAGCATTTTTGGTGTGGAACACTTGAGAATATTCAATATATATACGTGAATGAGGTGACAAAAGGATATTTAAGGATAATTTCAAAAGGAATGTGAAGAAAAGAGGGTCGGAATTAAAGGGAGGATAAATTATTTTCATGATGCTTTCTAAGGTATGTTATTTACAGGTCATTTCACCATTTTCGTAATAATTTTTTTTCTATAATGATTCAGACCGTGATATTGATATTCCATTGAGGAATCATATCCAGTTATATTGGGTAAAAAACATATATTGTGGGTCGTTGTATTTTTGGAGATACACTCCGTGGAAAATAGGGTTTGTGGCTAGTCCTGAAGCTAGTCTAAAACAGGTGTTTCAGGTAAAAATGTCATAATTTATTCATAAAAGATATAAATTTAGTGAGACTAATTGTGTTAGTTATATTACATTCTTTCGTATGTTGTGTAACAGTTTCAGATCTATTCAACAAATATTTTGTGTGGGGCATGCTCTACAATGGCACTCTCTAGAATAAGCCAGAATTCAGAAAGGTATGCCATTTTTTCTATAACTCCTTTTAGGAGAGGTTCCAAGTAGTGACACCTAGAGGAATTTCATAAAACACACTGAAGAAAATTGTGTATCAGTTTCAGATCTTTATTCATTATAGGTACAAATTTATGATTATTTCAAGTTAGGGCTGTTGACTAATCCAAAACTAGTCATGGTTGAGACAAGCAGTTGATGAGTTGACACATACATGAGGTGTATATTTGATGATGTTGGTAAATATTGATGAGTCATTTTTTATGAGTAGTTGACACATGATTGGTATATACTTGTTACATGGTTGTATTCACTTGTTTATGGTACATGTTGATTACCGGTTGTTTGGCATAGGTTGGTGCATGGTTGATGCACTTGTTTATGGTACAGATTGATATTTGTTGAGGATTGTTGCCTCATATCAATTGGTGTTGAGGGTGTAAGATGAGTCTTGAATTATAGATCTGGTGCTCTTGTAGATTTGTACTCTATTCAGTTTTTGTAGAAAAAACCCAAGGATTGTAGTATGTAATAAAAAGAAAATTGTACATACATCTTGTATTCTTTGTGTTCCTTGTGGTGATGACTTGTTAATGATATATTTCTGATATATGTTTCTGATATGTGTTGACATTTAAATGGTTATAAATGATAACAATGAGTAATGAGTTAATGGTGATTGTTAACTAAGTATTTTTGGGAAAATGATCCCTACATTGTTCACCCCCCCCCCTCTCAGTGTAGTCAGTGTGTCCAACATAAAATTCAACAAAAATTCCAACCTACGGGCTCTCCTTCTCCATTAGCCTGCACAACATAAGGAAGTTTACCTCTTCTTTACACCATGGTCCCTCAATCTTTCCCACTTCCTTTCTAGGGCTCCAACATAGGTTGGCTAGGAAGTGTCAGAGCATTTTGGCTCCAGGAACTCCAACTACACACAGGAGTCTCTAGGAACACTCTAGGCTTCACACCTTGGGAAACCACCCAAAAAATTCTCACTCCAAGGCTCCAACCTTCTTCAAGGAAACCTATTGAGAATTGTGCACTGAATCCCCAATTGAAATCACCTATAATTCTAGGGATTCACAAGAAACACAAGATCATATAGCTTTCCTAGCTCACCCTCCACCTACCCAACAAGACTAGTAGGTAACAATCATAACACAAATGGTAAAAATGGCTTCTTTCTCACTAATCCCCAACTTTATATCTGCATGCCTTTATTTTTATGCATGGCACCTAAGGCCCACATTCCCCTTCTCTTGGGAACTCAACCCCATAAATTAGGAACTTAGGTTATATCTCATAAATTTATGACTTTAGGCTTGTTTAAGGTTATGACTTTATGACATAGGTAATCCACCCTCATAAAGTGACTTTAGGCTAATATAAGGTTATGAATTTGGCTTAGAACTAAACCCCCTCACCTTTCGCTCTAGTGGAGTCTTAGACCCCCATACTCTTTCTTCCATTGGTCTATAGTTGTGGTGGTATTGTTATTAATATATGTGATTGTATGTACATTTTACATTACTAGGATCTCCAGCCTTTCAAGATACAGGTTTTCCAACCTTCCATATTTACAGGCACTTTGGCCCAAAACATATTGGCTCGCTGTCCTAAGTATCATATGTACATATACATTTACAATATGGGGATCAAACTAGGGTATTATAGTTGATGTGCAACCCAAATATGGTTAGTCCCCCTGGTGGATTCTATTTATTCTTTTGCCCCTCCTTGAAATGACTCTTTCTCCTACATTTGCAATTGTACTTCCACTTTTCATTCATGTGTGATTGGAGCTTCCAATTTATTCAAACTTCAATGGTTAACTATGGAATTTCATCTTTTATCCAACTCCTCTTTCAATGATTGATTACTTTTAGTTGACAACAAATATTAGCATAATAATTTGGCCAATTTATAAGAACAATGATAATAGTTTATGCAACAACTCTTGCATCCTAGAATTGTTCCTTAACTTTTTTGAATTTCTAATGCATTTTTCCCATGATTTCTCTAGTCTAGTGGGATTTTAGTTGTCAGTTCTTAGAAAGGAGGTTAAGTTGTATATGGATTAATTTAGTGACCAACCCTTTTAAATAGTCAATTGGTTTACTTATGGATCAACCATCATTACTCCTAGTTGGATTTTGTTCCTTGCTCTGTATTTTTTCCATACACGCTCTTCCTTTACTCATCTTTGTTTAATATTATTGGTCTAGTTGCATCTTAGTTTGACTTACTCTATTACAATGATCAATATCCAACAAGGGCCCAACTAGACCTTTCTCCATGAGAAATGAGAATTCCTCTAATTATGGTGCAATTATCATATGCAAGGTGTAATGTTATATCATGCTCTTTATCTAATATAATCTAGCTAATAATTATAAAATTTAGGAATGTAAATGAGTATGGGGGTGAATGCGGGATTTCAATGCATCAAATGCAAAATGAAAAATGTAGCTAACTAAATCTTAATTAAAGGAGAAAACGAAAAATATCCTGGAATACAATCAACAATAAGGAGAATAGTCCCACTACTATGAGAAATGAACTTGATTCAAACCCTTCCAACTCCCTCCCAAGATGAAACAATCCAAAAGATAAGAAAACTTCCATGTTGTAAAACTAGTGAGTAACCAAGTTGAAACAAAATGAAATTATAAATATAATGATAGGGAGAAAAGTCCATTGTCTAAAGTGCATGCATAATTAGAGACTTTGAGCAACCAAGAAAAGCCCCAAGTCACCAAGACACTTCTTTCTTACACGAGAATAGTACCATATGTTATAATTTTCATGTCCACAACTAAAAATATAAATAGGAGAGGAAAGAATAGACCCAAGACCAAACAAAAAACTACAAGAGTATAAACACACTAAATAAGAAACGTATCTTTGTTAGCACAGATAGCTTAGAATGTCAAAAAGAGAACCCTTTTCTTGAATGTTATGGTACTATTTATAGTTTTAGTTCATGTCCCTTGGCCTTCCAACTAACTTACTCTTCAACAATCACATATAATTCTTGATATACCCTAGGTGATTCTTGAGTTTATAGTTCTTTATTTATTACAAATTTAGTATTATTCTCACTTTGACTATTCAAACTAGTTGCAAGAATATTTGCTTCATGAAATCAATAAAATACAATTTTTCTCACAGAAGTGGGGATTCATCAAAACATTTTCAACCAAATCGCATAAAATATTATCACTTGGAGGTCCACATTTTAATTTTTCTTTCACACTTCTGGTAATTTGATTTTTGAACCTACCTTGATTTTCATTTGGTTAGAAATTGTTTTTTACTTGCATTAATTTCCTATCTAGGAATATGATTTCTTATCTCCCTCCTACATTACAGCTTGGGCATGGAGTTTGCTCAACAAGTTGTTTTATTTTAAATCTAGAAAATCACTTTAAATCCCTCTTTCTTACTTTTTTTTGGTAAGTACCTCTTTCTCCTTGCACTTGAGTGAAATCACTTTGGGCATGTTGCGATCCTGCATCCACTCTCCTTCATCCCCACTCAAGAATCCTCTTCTTCACTCACTTTATTGCACTGAAATATTTTTAAGTAAATTACATATAATGTTTTCCATGTTAACAATATATTTATGAGACGTAGAATAACATACTATCCTAGCTACCCAACAATTTGTTAGACAAATCATAACAAAAAGATAAAAATACTAGTGTAATAAAGGAAATGCATGCCTTATTAATGGAAAATAAGTACCATGAAGGAAAAGGGATTGATGAATAAGAGCAAGGTGAGATTGATTTCCCTCTTGTTTATGCACAATGTTATCCTAACATATTTCGATCACTTGTGGAAGGATAAATCACACATCACCATCATTTAAAAATTCTCGTCAAATATCGTTCTTTTGTAATAAGTTTTGTCAATAAGCTAATAACCAATATTGCTATGACATATGAGGTGTGAGAATAGTATATCTAGGGTTAAAAGAGTGTAACAAGTGTGATTTTTAACTTAGACATTTTTTTTAACAAAAATGTTTAGGTTTGCATTCAAAAAATAGGTTGCAACGGAGTTGAATCGACAAGAAAGTACACAAGTTTCAAGAGGATAAAGAGCATCTTGTTGTGGAGTGCATATATTTTGATGCTATTCAACCTTCCTTCACATATGGAAGCATCAAAATAAACTTTCCTATTTTTAATTCCAAATCCCTGAGTACACAAACAGATTCTGACAAATTAATTACAAATGATTACATAGAAATAAAACATTATTATCAGAGGTTTCCTCTATCCCCTCCTATTTGCCAATGGGAACCAAAAGCTACAAGTGCCTCTCTTCCCAAGCTATTATTATTTCCTACTCCATGAGCTATATAATCCTTTTTCGACCTCCTTCCCCTTGTAATATGAGGGGAGGAATTCGGTACAGAGTTTTTCAAAGTATCAACAAAAGAAAAGGATTTAGAGGGATTGTAATGGACTACAATTTTGGAATCGGATTCCCATGACCTGAAATGTTTTCTTTCATTTTTAATTTTGTAACTTAATCTCCTAAACATATTTCTTCTCCATATTCCTCCTTAATCTCCTAGACATATTCTCCTTCCTCTTCTACTGAATCAACTTCCTTCTAATATTTTTTTGAGCTAATCATTGGCTCCTAAGGAAAGCATTACGAACCTTTGATAGGGTGTATTTTTGGGTCCTTCCCTAGTTTATTTGGGTTTTTTTTTTCACCTAAGTTTCCAATGGCTCCGAAATTATTATTTTTCAAACTCCCTAGTGGTTCTCTTGGCTAGGGTGACCCCTTATGCTATGGTTTTCTAAATTTACTTGTGACCATTTTAAACTCGGGTTATGTTATTGGGGGAAACTAATGTTGTTGTGATTTTGAGAAATTTTTAGTGAAGTTCCCATGATCATGACAAATGTGGCACTTAAACGAACTTTTCTCATAGTCGAGAGTTTGCTGGAAACTCCACTCATCAATTTTGATTTACACTTCCTTTGGAAGTCCCTTCTCCAAGTCCACCTCTAGATATATTATTTCACATGAAAACATGTTTCCTTTTGGATCTATTTGATCAATGTATCTGCCCATTTTGTTCCTAATGGATCTAAGATAGTTCTCTTCCCAAAAAATTAGGGGAAAAAAAGGAGGTCTTATTCACACCAGGGATACATAGATTTCATCTTCTGGATTGAATTCTAGAGACCATGGGGAAAGAAACATTCCCCTAGATCCCATAAAATATGGGCCAAAGTGGAATATTAAATACCTCTCTAATTTGTTGATAAATGAAAAACTGAAATAAACCTGACCTACAGAAAAATTTCTTACCATACCTTTGATCATAGGGAACCACTTCTCAGCCACCTAGGATTCCACGACCTTTGGACATGGTCATAGACTAGTAAAATTGCCCACCAGAGTGCATTCATTGAAAGTGAGAATTGATATTCAAGGTTCTGGAGATGATAACTCTAGATGTGGAATATCTTCTAATCATTTTACAAAACGGCTAGATTGAAGCGAGTTTTTGTTTCAGGGGTTCAAAGACTAGACCAAAGAACATAATGCCTCTATGTCATCACTAGTTTCAGCACCTACCTTCGCAAATCCTTTTAGCGAGCCTTACAAATTCGAAAGGTGGCAGCTAAATTATTTTGGTGTAGGCGACATCTAGGGTAAACCCTAGCCGCAATGGAGGACACTTGTGATCTTCGTTTTTTCTATTTTATTCCTCGGTATTTGAACTTAGACTTAATATTAGGAAAAACATGATGGTTTCAAGGTTGTATGTCTACTTTATTAAAAATCCTATCAATTTTAATTAAAGTGAAATAGTTATGAATTGGTTACCAGTTATGCCTTGCAACCAATCAATTTATAGGTAATAGGGCACGAGGAACATGATTGTATGCTCATATTTTTCCTAACTATCAATTATTGTCATGTGTTGACTGCAACCAACTCTCTTTCCTACACAACTCAATAAAATGGTCATAAATTAAAAAATGCGATTATCAAATGTCATGAACATCAAGACTGGGTTGTCAATGCATACTTATGTGCACATTTTTTAATTATTTATGAACATCCAATAAATTAATTATGCACAACAAATAACTTTAGAATTATCAATAACCATTGGAGTTTTCAAGATAATGTTTATCTTGATTTATCTATGCACTAATAGTTACCAAGTTCAAATAAGATTAACTGGGAGAATTTTTTATACATAGTTTAGTTGTGGCTTAGTGAACTAAAGGTGAATGAGTATATTTCATGTAAGAATATACTTTATAAAATAAAGTACCTAGGTCCTCATTGTACAAGAGATGATTGAAAAACAATCAAGCTCCCCCCTTTGCTCCATGGATGTTTCCCTTAATTCCAATATTTTTATTATGAATTTGATGTTATGCTATGATCCTATGACCTAGATAATTTCAAACATGGTATTAGAGTAGTTTTAGAGTAAACTTTGATTATTGAATAATCTATATGACCAAATTTTACGAATTGGTCATGTAGGCAGTTTTCAAATCTGTACGTTCCAATGTTTTTTGTAGTAGATATGATTGCATGGTTGAGTCTAGAGTGACCAAATTAGTCAGGAATTATTCTAATTTCATGGAAATAAAAAAATTGAATGTTATAGATCTACATATTTTATAATATACATAGGGTTTTTATAGTTTTATTTTGAAAAAAAAAACTCTGAGTTTTATTAAGAAAATACAATTTATTTTTGAACTTTGGTTTTTCTAGTGTTTTTTTTTGTCTTTTCAAACAACCTCCAATCACCACTACATACTTTCCCAATATCCTACCCATAAACCCTCATTATACCACCACTAGCCTTCAAATCTACCCATCGGGCACCTCTAATCCCCATGATGGTGCTTCTTCCTCTCCCCATTGACTCAACCTACCATTAATACCTCTTTGTTGGTACTTTTGCACCACTATTCTCACTTACCTTCCATGCCAACCAACCTCTTCTCTTTGGGCCATGGTCAAGCCATTAGAACATGCCCTCCTTTACTTTTGTAGCACATCCACCTTTTAATGTTTCCCCCTTAACCATTATCATGCCCCCACTACTACATTGGGTGGAAATTACATCGAAATTTTACGACGGTTTAAAATTTCCTCATAATTGTTTTGCTTTTTTTGGGCTAAATTTACTTTTTTTGGGGGGTCCAACTGTTCGTCGCTCTAGTGACCAACATTCCACGTTGGTCATTATAGCGACGAACTTTCGTCGCTAGAGAGACCAACTACGAGTTAGTCACTATAGAGACGAACTTTAGTCGTTATAATGACCAACTATGGCACGTATGAAAATCAAATGGTCATTGACTTATTGTTTGGTCAATTTGACCGAATTCATCGGTAGACCGATGAAATCAATCCTATATATATCTCAGTTACGACAAATTTGTTATAGTTGCGACAATCATTTTCTATAGTTGCGACAATCATTTTCTACAGTTGCGACGATCATTCGGGTGTTCTAATGCAATGGTGTTTTGGTTTTCTATGAAATCTTGATTTCAATTCTCTTTCAAGAAGATAAACATTGAATTGATCAGACTCTACATAGCCGAGACATTGAAGATCGATACTTAAAAACTTTATGTGTGATTTAGTAATTTGGTGATATTGAACTATTTTATGGTTTATTTTCACTCCTTAAATCAGATTTTATGGTTTATTTTAAGTCCTTAGAAATATTTTATGGTTTATCCACTTTTGATAGAGTAAAATGATTATTGATTCAGCTACAATCACTCTAATTAGATTCAATCACTCTAATTTTGTTCTTATATTTCATGGAATTTCTTGAATATCTAAGTATCCTTGCCTTAGTAAATTTAAATTTAGGGATTCCTCCTTGAGTTGGAAAAGAACCAACTAGAAGTGAAGAGCAGTGGCTTTTGTGGTGATATTGGGCATCAGTACTCTTGTGTATCCCTAAAGCTACCCTAATTTTTATTAGGGACTTAATATTATGTAGTGTGATTTTGGGTGATAATAGATCCACCTCCTCTTATTAATGGAATATTGTGATTTTGGGGATGAATCAAAGTATGAGTATTTAAACTTGGACAGTAAAATATGTATAGTGTATTGTTTATCATTATCGTGCCAAGGAATTTCTTGCCAAATTTGATTGGTTGTATTCAAATTAATTTTCTTTACATCATCATTTTTTATGAGAATTAAAGTCTCCTTTACGCTTCTTATGTCATGATTTATTTTTCTCCCCAAACTCTTTCTTGCACTTCTATCAATTTTGTTCCTCAATTTTTACAACATAATAGTAGGTGGATCGCAACAAAGATATTATTAGAAGATTCAATTATGTTTGGGTGTTTATGTGTAGGTCAATGTGTTTTTTTAGAACCAAGTGTCATTTAGATTCCCAAATAGCCAATGTTGTACGTTGGATATGAAATGCATTGGTTTCATGCTTTGTTCCTTGTTTTTTCTAGTTGATTTTAGGTTTCATGCTTTGTCCCTTATTTTTTCTGAACATGCTGTATAATTTTCATTACAAATATCTAAACATATACCAAATTAGTTGAATAGATTTGTATATTCTACTTATAATGTTTCAATGGATTTGTTGTAATAGGTAATTACAATGTCAACTCCAGATGAGAAAAGAGAGCTTGTTATGTTAAAGAGGCAAATGGTGATTCATGGTGATGGGAAATATTATTTCCCTTGTTGTGAATGCATGGGTTTTAATGGAAGAAGACTACCTTTAAAAATAGTTGAAAAACATTGTAGGGAGAATGGGCACTGTAACATCCCGCTCTGGAGTACTGAGAAAACTTATTATTTGAGGACACTGGCTCGCAAGTGATCTGGACTTTCTGATGTTAAAACATTTTTACTTGATCCTGATGCATTATGATAGACAACATGATGTTTTACTATGTGATTTAGACAGGTGCTATTTGACTTAGTTGTATGGAGTGTGCAGGGTTTTGGACCTTGAGGATGCAAAGGCATTGATGGAACCCCCTTGGACTCCGGATTGAGTCAGGGAGTGTGCTTTTGGGTTGATTTATTTACTATGATATTTCATTTGATTTGATGATATGATATTGACATTCTCTGACACCATTGTTGATGATGCAGGCTGACGATAGCTTGTCGAACAGACTCACATATGGAGTAAAGGGGCCACACACGATTTATAGAGAGGTTGAGGGAGAGGGGTGGAAAACAACCCTGCCACCGCCTACTAGCACTCCCGTCGTGGCTCAAACTATAGGTTAACGATTACCTAGTTCGAGAGGATCCACGATGTCGTGAGGGAAGACTGCGACAGTCGCTCACGATGATTCTAAGGGGCGTGCAATAAGATCGGGGCCTTATTCCTTAGAGCCCTTAGTCTCCCACAAGTTCACCAGTGGATTGTTGACTCCAGGGGTTATAGATGTCTACCAATCAGTCTAGTTGGTGAGTGGCACCCTTGGAGCACGTGGTGCATCTTGAAGGGCACTTCGCACAAAATAAACACAAGAAGCGAGTGGAACCCTTGGAGCACGTGGTGCATCCTGAAGGGCACATCGCGCAAAGGAAACAAACGAGGCAAGTGGCACCCTTGGAGCACGTGGTGCGTCCTGAAGGGCACATCGCATTGATGTGGATGAAGGAAACAAACCTAGACGGCCCTAAGACATTAACACCTTAAGAAATCCTTAAACAACTCCCCTAACCAATCGTCGCCTAGCTCAGAATCTAAGACCTAAGCCTAAGACTTTTCTAGGGTAAAACTTTTAGTGTAACCTTAAAGAAAAAGGCCCTAGCATAAAATAAAAAAAAATTCACACAACAACCCCCTTAAGTACTAGTTGGGTCTTCATAAAACTCTTGGGGTAATTGGAGAGAGTAAGGATCTAAATAAACTAAGGGATTTAAAAAAAAAAAAACTTTTCTCTTTAACTTTTCTTTTTCTAGATAATAAAATTCAAAACATTTTTTTTTACCATATTTAATTTAAAATACAAAAACATGTCCACCACTTAAATGATTAAAGATAAAAATATGACCACCACTTAAATGAAGATTTATTTTGTGATTATTAAATACAAAGGTAAACCACAACCCACTAAAAATGGGAAAATTCATTAATATAGTTAGAATATAAAAAAATAAAATAAACACAAACCCAAAAAAAAATTAAAAATACATTAAAATAATTAATTTAAAAGTTATTAAATAAAAAATATATTTATATATATATATATATATATATAATAAAAGAAAAGATATATTTAGTGAATTTACCTTTTAGGTTTTTTTTTTTAAAAAGAAAAAAGGGGAAAGAAAGGGAAAAAAAAAGGGGGGGAATGAGCTTTTAAGAAAAAGAAAATAATTTATGGAGAAAGGGAGGGATGAGTGACACTTGTAAAAGAGAGAAATTTTTAGGGTTTCTCAAAATTCTTTAAGAGAAAGATAGCTGAGGAAGAATGGGCTGGGCTGTGAGGTATGGTTATGCTGCCGAAATGGGGACTGGACTGATTACTTGTGAGGAGTTGGGACTTTCCCAGCTTGTAATAGAGTGGTATCTCAGCCGTGGAGGCGAGCTGGGAAGCTAGGTCTACCTTCTAGATTTGTATGGCCCCTTTGTGGCTCGGGGGGCTAAGGGGGAAGTAGAGTACCCCTAGTGTTTGGCTGGGAGGTACCGGTGAGTCCTCTACGGTCGGCGAGCGGGAGCAGCACGGAGCAGGAGAAACGCGGAGATAACATACATCATCAAGCGGGTTATAAGGCAAGGTACGCTCCTTTATTTCTAGGGTAGAATGCTTTTGGTATAAACTTGTAGTTTCAAGGGTTATTGTATAACTTAGTTTATAAACTGCATTTTCAATGGTCATTGTATAAACTGTAGCTCCAATGGGTATGGTAAAAACTTGTAGTTTCCTTGGTTACTGTAAAACTCACTATATAAACTTAGTTTCATGGTTATCGTGGTTCTGGCATGTATGTCATTGTTGACTGTAAAATTTTTACTAAAGGTGTGGGACAGTGTAAATTCTCCCACTCATTGTGCTGAAAATTTTCGTGTGACTGTGGGCATGCTTTTATTACCAGGGTTTGTACTGTCGTGGGATTTTTTTACTAGTGTGGGAATATCTTGTTTTACCATGGTTTTCTTTTATTTCTGCCATGGGCATCTGATGTTAATGGGAACATTTCCATAGTTCATTCGTCGGCTTTTGTTTTCATATTTGGGCATTTTCTTTATATGACGGGGCGTTTTTGCTTTCGCGTTTCTTTTATTTACCGGGCGTTTTTCTTTTCCCTCGGCTTTCTCGTACTACCAAGTCATTTTTACTCTCTGTGGGTGTATTTACCTTCTGTGGGCATTGTATTTCTGCCGGCATTGATGAAATGAGCATTATAGGTGACTGTGGGCGTTTTCCGCCTTTAATGGGGGCATTTCTATTGTGGGCATTTCGTGTTATTAGTTATTGTAATATCCTTTTATTTGAAAGCAATAAAAATGGTCGTATAGTTATAGTCACCGATGAAATGTTAAATTGCTAAATGGATAAATTGACTGGTACAGTCCTGGCATTTTTGGATAAATAAATTCGAACAGATACTGTGTTGTCAATGAATAGATAGTTTGCGAACTTGTGTGGTATTGGCTTTTAGGTAAAGGAATTCCGAACCGGTATTGTTCTGTCAGTAAATGGTTGAACGTTGAGATGGTAGGGTGTTTCAAAATGATAGATAAAGAAGCTCTTCGTGTCTAGTTTTTGCACTGAACCTCATCCTAGTTGGGCGAGGGAGAAGAAGCTAATGGGTCGTGGGCTCGTCCCTAACTCTAACCCTTAGTCTTCATGTCTGCAATAATACCTCAGCGTGCAATCTGCCCAGCCATCAAGTGTTGCCTCAACAATTTGAATATATCTCTATGTTTCATTGACCTTCACCTCATCACGCCGTCTGCCCAACTACTTGGATGCTCTCACCAACAAGATAACCATTTCATTACAATGTGAATGGAACCTCTTATTCTCTGCGTTTCTGGCAGTTTGTTTCTCTTTGGTAAGTCATTTCATTCTGCTATTTCTCCCTAGCCTCCGTTCAAGTCTGAACGAGACCGTGTTTCCTGTGTACCACCCCATCATTACAGTATTGATGGATCCATTATATTGCTCACGTGGGTGACCCCGGTTCCTGTTTAACTTCCCATTCTCCATCAACACTCTGATTATCGGCCTGCAGTCTCCCATGCTAACCTCGACGCACCACAACAAACCCTCCACCCGTCACCTTTCTTTTATTTCTCTGAAAGGGGGGGAGCGAAACGTTGCCTAAGACTGCATTTTTCCTTGAAGGTAGGCTGCGTTGGATTCTTCATTTAATGACTGCAATCTTTGCAGTCTGAATCATATACATCAGGCCCACCTCTACACCTGTGCACCTGGATTCGAGCGCCAATTTATGACAGCCTGTTCCCAACCTTAACTAAGCACTTAAATCAGAGTGAATCCTCCTGTTGTTAAATTAGTAACTTAATTTGTCTGCGCCTCTTTTCCTCTCATATGACAAGAGTTAGGGAAATGAATAGTACTTAAGAATGGATTTATTGAGAATTTAATTCAAATTGATCTAGCCACGTCAACCTCATAAGTTATTATGGTTTCAAGCACAAGGAATAGTTTTAGAGAAAAGTCGATTGATAAATTCGGGATAAATTTAATGAAAATGCCAATGAACGATGGCAACTGGGTGGTTTCCTCTCATTCTCCTGAGAATGACAGGCCATTGAATAATATTCCATGGTTCTAAGCTAGCGCATTGCAGTCCTGACACAATAGTCTGTTTTTCTATTTTCTCATAATAGCTATGGCGAGGGACAAAACTGTGCAGGTGGCCGATACATTGTTTTCTTATTTTTTTTTATGAATAGAGTGGTGGGAAAATATTAATCACCATGTATTGAGCTTTTCTTATTCATTGGTGCATCTGTTTTATTGGATTAGGTAGTGAATCAATCAGTGTACATTGGAATAGGTAGTAGTTAATTATTAGAAATATTAAACACTATGCATTGAGTTTTGCTTATTCATTGGTGCATCATGTTCATTAGATTAAGTAGTGAGTCAATAGTTGGACATTGTAACAGGCAGTGAGTCAATCATTAGAAATTGTGGCTGGGTACCATTGCTCGTATTTAATTTTAAAATGAAACTCTTATTTCTTAGAGGCTTAAGGAAAGATTTATTTTTAAAGAGATATTAATTTATTTGACTTAGCACCATTGTTATGTATCTATTTTAAAAAGGGGGTTTATCTAATTAAGAGGGGATTGATTCTTTATTGTTGTACTTAAAGAAGGGATTTAATTCCTTAAACATTTATTTAAAAAGGGTAAACGTTATTAAAAGATAAGTGTCCATGTAAGGTTTTTCTTATTGTATGCTTATGGGAATAATTAAGGCTAAGGATATTATTGTTTAGGGTAGTGAGTAATGTATTGTGAAGCTTAATGATTAATGATTTTGGGTAAATGTTAAATGTTATTTTCTTTATGGTAATGATTAAGGTTGATGTGGTTCCGTCGAAGGGTAGTGATAATGTAATGAAAAGTTTAATGTTAATGTTATTGGTTATGGAACTATCAATGTGGAGGTTGTCATCGGTTTATGGTGTTGGCAATGTAATTGATAAGGACAACATAAGGAGCAAGGTGATTGTCCTGCATTTTTAGTTGTCATATATAAATTGTAAAGCGGTCATTAATTTACGATTATGATGTTGAAGGTTTATTATCCTTGACAACGGTTATAATGTGTTATCTAGGAAACACACAAGGGTCATGATAATTTAGTAGATGAGGATGTGCGATTAAGTGAATTACCTTACCTTAAGGTTGGCCTTAGTAACTCGTCATTTAATAGAAGTCAATGGAGAGAATGGTATGTTTTTAATGTCGTTGAGTCTCTCTAGTGGTTGGCCGTTGTCGAAGTCCTTCGGACTTGCGTCGTCTATAGAGGTCGTGGATGTTCGTTGATTTTGTTGTACTTGGTTGGCTTGCAATGCTTGGTCTTCTGGTGTCGGGCAGGATGTAGACACCTCCATGTAGCTTAGTATTTATGTATGTGTGTATTTTCCTGTGTAAGGAATCCAGTGCCGTATGAAGAGTCTCGGGCCCTTTAAAGGCAGGGTTCCACTCTTGCGACACACCCGACCGAGATTTCTAGTTTCTACCTGAGCAGTCGGCCAGGATCCTATCTGAACTTCTCTCTCTCCGGAGCAAAGAATTAAGATTAAACGCCCTGCTTTCCTGTGCAGAAATAGTAAGATCTACTACCATGGATTCTTCCTATGTGTTCGTACTGAGCCTACCCCAGTATGTCGTTAAATGCTTGCGTTGTGCGCCTTATGTCTTCTTGTTGTGATCGTCGTGGGTACACCTTGTTAGTCATCGGGTGGCGACGTAGAGTCCAGTGTGTCTGGTTCCTTTCTACACGCATGCACCCACTTATAAAACAAAAAAAATTGCACCTGTTATCAGAGTTGTTGTCGTAACGAGGAGGCCATTACAGGAACGTTGAAGGGGAAATGAATATCGTCCCATGGTAAGTAATTAGTTATTATGGATCTTTAAGGGTATTATACATTAATGTAACGACCCCCTTCGTTACGTCTATGAACGACGAAGTGCAATAGGAAATAACAAATAAGAAAACAACATCACCTAATACATATAAATGCAAACCCATGACATCATATATACGGTGACACATGATCAGAATATAAACAAACTCTACC
>JZKD02S2083821.1:197499-230945 GCA_000966675.3 Picea glauca | reverse complement strand
CTGTGGTTAATTTTCCCACAAACTTCTCCATTCTCCATTTGGAAAGTCTGGTTTTCTCATAAAAGTTTTGGTTTTTTGAGCCAAAATTTGCATTTTATGCTAAGTTGGCTCTCGGTTTTTGGCATGGTAAAAGTTGACTTAAATTAAATAACTTAGCCCGAAAGCCAAGTTCTAGTTCCAAGTTCGTACTCCCCGAGCTAATACCTGCACACAAAGACAAATAAGGTTAGGTATTCTTGGCATTTTGGCAAAAGGGTATAAAGGGATTTTTCATGGAACCTGCTCCAAGCTCCAAGTCTTTGCACTTGCACATGTAACATAATACACAAAATACCAAGTATGGAAAGCAAGTCTGAGACCAACCAACATTAGGAGGATAATAACTTCTCTTCCTATCATTTCCAACTACAAGTATCTCTTGGAAACATAAGAAAAAAGTGCAATCAAGTGAACATAATCCTTAGAAACTTGCACTCTTATAATTACTTAAGAAACATAGTGAATTCAATGGCTAGGTAGAATTTAGCTCAACCCTAAACCCTAAAACCTAAAACATTGAAGAAGATGACTGATATTTAATTGTTGAAAAGAAGAGGTATGTGTTTATATCTTTTATATGATATTTATATGTTTTTATTTTTTATAATATAGTATATGATACATGTTCTTTAGAATTTAAAATTAGGTAATATGGGGAAATTGAGAGTGATGTGAGGGGGGAGGGGTGCATAATTAGAGCTTCCACCTTCACATGGTTTCCCCTGTTTAGTAGAGAATGAACTATTCTCGAAACCAAGAGGAGCTTTGCGTGATTGCACCTAATCATACCAATGATTTAGGTATGTCCATCATCAATTCATCATGTAAACCATAAACCCTAATACAAAAATATGAATGTATATATTGAGCCTCTTGTTGATGAGTTGTTAAATTTATGGGACGAAATCACTATGTACGACATCTCTAGACCAATAGGTCAAAGAGGATTTCAATTCCATGGGATTCTTACATGGACAATTCATGATGCACTAGGACTAACACATGTTTGTGGTATGTAACACACTATTGCACTTAAATAAGTTAGATGTTGATGATATTATAATGTTTGTGTGAATGGGGCCAACGTTGAAATTTTTTCAAATTGTTTCTGAATGCATTGAAATTTGACATAGATACATCATGTAAACCATAAACCCTAATTTAGTGGAGTAATTGATTTGTTCCTTGTGAATGGATGCATTGTTGTTGACATGGAATGGGACAACACATTTACCTTCTTAATTTTCTTCCTTCACTTGATGTGGCCCTCGTCATGGGAAAAAAATCATTCAGGTGATCTAAGTTACCTTTTCTATGTGTCGAAATTCCTCGCTTTGTTAAACATATGCTCATTAGGCGAGAACTCCTTGCTTACAATAGTCATTTAGTCCCTCCCATACTATTTTGTTTCCCTTTCTCCATCCCAACCATATTTATATAGCTCATGCATACTTTATGTGCAATGTTTTCAGGAAACAAATGTCGAAAACCACTCATATTTGCCTCGGAGACTAGCTCACAACTATCTGGAAACCCTTAGGTGCCAGTGCATTTTTGGGGGTCATTAAGTGAATTGACCAACACAATTTTTGGCATGTTATTTTCATTGACCAAAACATTTTTTGGCATGTTATCATCATTGAACGACATAGGAATAGGGGGCATAATCTACATTGCCAACACAACTTTCTAGGTGAGTTTCTGCAAGGGCTCTCAAAACTTCCTTTCTCCATTTTAAAGTTTTTTGTTCCATCTTTTTAAGTGTTCTTTAGGACCTGTAGGTTTATTTTTGGATTCTTTTGTTCTAGCTTAGCTATTTTCTTTAATAAATTCATAAGGATTGAGAAGAAAACCCCCTAAGGTTTCTAGTACCTTTCTTGGCCAAATTTATTTTATATTGTACTTTCATATAAAAAGGATACACCCTTGACAGGGCATTTTTCCTAGAGTTAGATTTGTGTGAGAAGCCATTGCCTTTATTTTTTTTCTCTTTGAAAACTATAGGTTAATTCTCTTTGTTGTTTTATATTTCCATTTATTTCATAATTGAAAAGTCTCTTGTTGAAAGAAAAGAGTTCCCTAGAACCCCTAGTATTTTACTTACCAATAAAGACCTAGGATTTTCTAAATGGTTTGCTTGTGAGCCAAAGAGTAAAGGAGATTGTTTTTTATTTTGAAATATAAATATTTCCAAGTACATTTCATATTTGAAGGGTAACTTAGATAAAGAAAAATTCTTTTTATTTAGTACTTATCTTGGTTAATTACTTTCTCAATATAAGTTTAAATTTCAACTAATTGTAATTTACTTTCGTTTGCAAGAATTTTCATTTCAAGTTAGTCACACCACATGTGCACACATCCCACACCTTAAATTGCATGCTTGGTCCATGTCACCAAGCTAAACTTAATAATAAAACATCTAATATAACACATACAATCCCACTTGGCCCATCAAAATAATGTTGTAGTTAGGTTAGGTCTTTGGGAATATGCATCCAAATAATTTCCCTTGGTCATTTCACATTGAAACATAGAGGTTGACGATTAGGTAACTTTCAAAATCCTTTCTTATGGACATGGTTCCATCCCGTTTGGTAATAGGCATGCTATTTTAAAGTGAATAATTCCAAGGTTGGGACCCTATGTATGATCGAGACTCATTTATCTTTAATTACTAAAGATCCTTTTGTAATATTGGAGCCAATGCCAACCAACCTTTTGTGAATTTTATGGAAGGGTTAAATCTCCATGATTTTACAAAGTTAATCAATGATATTATCTTCCATGATACCAATTGGCCCAATATTCCAAATAAAAATCTCTCTAGCATCCCAATGTTTGAGGGTAAACCTAGAGAGTATCCCTCCAACCATATCGTTCCCTTTCACCTTTGGTTTTCTTCGAACTCCATAACAGAAGATTCATTTAGGTTGATACTTTTTGAATGCACTTTGATGGGCATTTCCATCAAATTGTACATAGAACAACCTAGAAATACCCATACAACCTTTGAGTTCATATAAAATTATTTCCTTACCTTCTTCCAACTTCCATCCACCATTGCCTAGGGATAGAAATCTTGAACAATTTCCATTAGACCACAACCACTCACATCTCAGAACGCATCCATGAGTGACTTATAAGATGTGCCTTGTAAAAATCCAATATCAATGATCAATTTCTTATAGAGTAGTTCCTGGAATCCCTTCTTCCCCTCATCACCAAGGGTGTATCCATGACTATATCTCAAGGACTATGAGTTAGGGATTTTATGTCTCAAGGGCCATGAATTAGGGTATATATATATATAATATATATTATATATATATAATATATATATATATAATATTATATATATATATATATATAATATATATATAAATTATAAATTATATTATATATAAATAATATAAAAACCAAAAATAAAATAAAAACCAAAACAAAACAACATAAAAAAAAAACAAACCAAAATCAAACTACACTATCATTACATGACTATCGCACTCATATTTTTGAACTTGTGCGAATAGTTGCACGCACACAGAGTGGATGGTAGCAGGGGAGAAGGAGGGAGAGGAGGAGAAGGAGGGAGAGGAGCATGGGAGGAGGGAGAGGCACACGGAGGAGGGAGAGGATAACAAAGAAGGAGGGAGAGGCGCACGGAGAAGGAGGGCACATAGGAGGAGGGCGCAACAAAAGAGGGCACAAGGTTTTGAGGGCGCACCAGAAGAGGGAACATAACTAGAGGAGGGCACATGATTTTGAGGGAACACCAGAGGAGGGAACATGCAGATGAGGGGGCATGGGACAAGGGCACAAAGGATAAATATGGTTTGACTTCTTTCTCCAAAAAATAGCCTTGTTTTTTCAAGTTGAACTTGGAGTTGTTTTAATAGTTCTTAGTGGTATTGGATGTGCAAAAAAAGTATAATATGTTCAAATTCGGTAGGTTAGTA
Source organism: Picea glauca (assembly GCA_000966675.3). NCBI lineage: Eukaryota > Viridiplantae > Streptophyta > Pinopsida > Pinales > Pinaceae > Picea > Picea glauca. The sequence goes on along the minus strand of JZKD02S2083821.1, from coordinate 226,947 downwards.
GTATTTCTTAGTGGTATTGGATGTGCAAAAAAAGAATAATATTTGATGTGCCATGATTAACCTAATCCTCCTTGTTGATGATTAACCTAATCCTCCATTTCCATTATATTCATACATTATAGATAGAGGTGAAAAACAATGGATGATAGGAGCACAAAAAGGTATTATGGTTCGCTATGGTTCAAATGAAACTATTTATAGATTGTATAGCCCAATAGAACATTCAATGATTATAATTTGAGATGATTTTTTATGAAGTTGCAGTGTTAGTGAAGCATCTCGATAGCAACTACAAAGGTAAGAGAAGCATTAAGATTTTGGATGTCCCCTCAATGGAGATAATTGAGGAATATACCGAGGGAACTTCAAATGAATATAATCCTTCATTTTGGGAGAGTGTAGAAGTGAAAAAAACCTAAAAAATAATTGTTGGCACTAAGAATAACAACAAGAATACAAAAACTATTAGAGAAAGTATGGAGTTATGCAAGCAATGTTGAAGTGCTCTAACCCGAACAATAAATTTTTTTCTTAAAGGCCAAAACATTGTAGAATGGAAACAAGATATGGATGAAAAGTATGAGCCATTAGTGAAGAATCAAATTTGGGCATGTGTTCCTCTACCAATAGGTAATAAAGAAACTAGTACTAAGTGGGTTTTCAAACAATATGCTTGCATGTGATTCATATTTTGACATATGTAAATTTATTGGACTAACAATCATTGATTCAAAGCCATAAATTCTCTGAATTAAATGAATATATATATTGTTTCTTAGTAAGTTTTGTATCAATATGTTTCCTAACATACAATCTTGACATGTTTTGCATTTGAATAGTTGCCATTACAATTGCTTGAACCTATATCATTGGTGAGGAATCATTTTATGAATAAGATCACGTTGATTGGTTGATGAAGTGATATGTGATTGAGTTACTTCACAATTATTGTTTTGATCATATCAAAAGGGAATCACTTAAGGTGCATGTACTATTGTTGGATATTGATCACAACCACTCAGGATAGATTGATCTCTTGAGCATTTCATGCATTTAAGAGAATATATTTTTCCCATTTTCCTTTCACCCAACTTGTCACTAAACCACATATTGAAAACCTTTTTGATGAGTTTACATGAAAGATTCATCATTTGACTGAAGCATCGTTTGGTTATTTGAATATTTAGATAGACCTCAGGATATCCTATCCTGAGGTCAATCTTATTGGGATTGTGACATTTTCTAGACTCCATAGCCCCTTCCTAAGGCACTGGTTTTCTACTTGTATTTACTTGCATTTGTCATATCTGATCCAGAAGCTAATTGTTTGATTGTCTTCGGGACATTGTGTGAATAAATATTTTTTCCTTGCCTCTGGGAAATATACAACATATATCATTTACATGTAAGGCATTGATCAACACTGTGAACGACCGAAGTCGTAGGGAATCCTCCCTTGGCCTTGAGCACAAACTCACTTGGCCTAAACAGAGAGAACCTGACCTGTAGTGACACCAATTTACAAATCTTCTCTTTAGGACTGATATAAAACACTTCAGAAAACTACTAACACGGTCCTATATTCGACACCTTATCATTGCACATTTTGACCTTAGAGATAAAAAGAACATTTGGAAATTAAATTTTGATATCATGGTTTTCATCTATTTTTGATTGGTTATGAAAAATTGACCTTTCATCATTCCACATTTGATTTTGGGAATAACATAACACCATAGGATCAAATTATTGGAAAGAGTTGTAGTGCTGTGATTTCTATGTTGTTACATATTGGGTGTGATATTTTGATCTCTTTGACACACTGGCAATGTCAAAACACAACACTATACCTCTTTCCAAAATATTGATGTTATGATGTTATGTTGTTTCCAAAATCAAATATGGAGTAATGAAATGTCAAAATATAGGACTGAGTTAATCAATTTTMTGAAGTATATAATGACAATATCARTCYCAAWTTCTRATCCTAAATTAATTGTTTATGATGAGGAGTGGATGACCTAAGTCTAGGGGTAGTCCTACACTAGTTTAAGGGATAGTTAGGCAAAATATATGATGACAAGGGGCTGCTACACTACTGTTGGGACAGTCAAAGTATGGCAGGTTGTGAGGTCTTGGAGCATGCCTAAAGGGTGGCCTAAGGGTCAATGTTCGGTATTATAGTAGCTAAGGTTTAGGGGGGCGCTCTTTATGGTAGCTTAGATATGTAATAGGGATAGTTTACTTCTGTTCTAAATAGTCGCAAAAGAGAAGGTCGAGAGGTGTTAGAGTGGTAGGATAGGGGGCTATAAGTGTTAGCATTGGATAGGAGAACTTGATTATGACCAAACATCACTAAATTCCTTCTTTTCTTCTTATTGGACATGATTCATCAACTAAATTATTTAGTCATTAAATGATGTGAAAGCAACTATGTATTGTCCTTTATGTTGCAATCTAGTATTGGGAAACCATGAAGAGACAAATGAGTTGAAGAAACCCACCTTAATAGGAATGATTGTATGAAGATATAGATTTATTCTATTCTCTTCCCATGTTCCCCTTTTTTCTTTTGAAGAACCAAAACCCTCACTTAGTTTCTTCCTATTCCAACCTATATAGTGTCATCTTCCAATGTCAAACTTCTCCAGCTTGGGTCTGAACCACTCACAAAGAAACATTATCCAATGATCAAACATGTTCCCAACTTTAATGAACCAACCAAATTGTGGAACCCATGAAACTTGTTGAAGATATGACTAAACTTGAATGAACCAAATGATGTTGCTAATGACTAAATTTGGGAAGCTTCAAATTAATATCCGGTGCAACCTCTGCAAGGTAACTATCCATCAAATTCACAACCATTTTAATTCATGTGAGTGATAGAGAGGCATGGAGACCAAAGTACAAAGGTCATATCTCAAACCCTAAAGGAAACACAAGGATAAACCCTAAATCAAGCCCTCCTTGAACTTGTGCACTCCTCTCTCTCACAAGGTTCAAACCCTAAAGGACCTCCTTCTAACTTTTGTGCACTTCTCTTCAAAATCCTAGAGACAAGGAGACAAGACTCTCTTCACCATTGCACTAAAAGATTCATTTCTGGCACAATTGGCATAGTTGATAGAGTGAGCCCTAGAACATGAGAACCCTACCATGTCATGTCCATTTTTGATAGCTTAGGGTTTGTTGTGCGCAGGTTGATAGGGTTGGCCATGAGTGCTAGGGTAGCCTACGATTTCAACATATGGAAACAATAAATGGAATAGAACTAGATAGATATTGAAACAGATTATCTCTAATAGATAGATATTGAAATAGTCAATGCCACTTACACTTGGAACAATTGTTGTAGGAGAGAACCTCAAATCTAGAAGAAGGCATGGAATTATTATCAAACTAGACATGTCAAAGGCATCTGAAATAGAAGGTGAACCTGTGGTTGAAATCAATGTGAAGAGGATCTCCCCCTTACTTCATCTGAAATAGAAGGTGAACACGTGGTTGAAATGAGGGCTAAATGAGAAAAACCCAGCAAAGGATAGAAAGTGAGCTAAATGAGAGCAAGGAATTAAAAAAAAATAGACATTAAGTCTGGGTTCTAACATGTTCAATGGTATTCATTTTACTTTCGGGAATATTCTCTAAGAAAATGTATCCATGATGTTCAAGATGAATGAATTTTCCAAAATACCAAAGATGAATGACCAAAAATCATACAAAGACCAAAGTACAAAGGTCATCTCTCAAACCCTAAAGGAAACACAAGGATAAAGCCTAGCCCTCCCTAGTGCTTACTTCTTTTATCCTACTATCAAGCCCTAGATCAAACCCTAGAAGGCCTTCTCCTAAGATCTGTACACTACTCTCTATTTTGTGAACTTCTTCTCTTACCTAGCCATGGCATAGAGAAGACGTGCAAGTGTACCATGTGCTAGAGTGAGACTTAGGCTCATTGTTGGCACAGGGGTAGACCCAAGGTTCAATGCTCAAGATAAAACCAACAAAACCCTAACTATCAGCCCTTTTGGCAACACTTGCAAAGCAGATGAGGTCTCACCCGAGGTAGAGGCAGGGGTGGTTGCAGGACTCAGATGTCTAGAACCTTAGCTAGGAAACTGATATGTGATTATATCTTTTACAGGGCACTTAGCATAGATCCTTCATCAATATTTAACCCGTCTAGTACTTCACAAATAGCACAGAGAATCGAAGTGAATACTTATACTAAAGATGATTCAGTACTTAGCCACATGAATATAGCTTAGATTCAACAGATCAAGCACTAAGCATCTTATATATCAGATCTAACGTTCATTCATATATCATCAACACAGAGAATAAATAGATCTACTTAATCACATCAAGTACTTAGCTAAGAAAGAGATAAACACATTAGATCGAAGCACAAAGAACTATACACACAGTTACCATGGTTCACCCCCACCCTGGGGATATGTCCACAAAGTATTCCTTATATTATCTTGGTCAAGAAGTTACAACACAGAGCTTCAATGACCCTTACTTCGCACAGGACAAAAGATCTTCACAGCTCACTAGATCCTTCTTTCTTTCTCTTCAACACAAGACTGCCACAACTTATACTTAGCTTTCCAATCTCATGCACAGAGAACTCTAAGATACATCCGATCACACAGATCCAATTAGTAGCACTAAGCTTTCAGTTATACATCACATAGATGTACTACATTACTATCATTCTCCTCTATTTACATTGCCTATTTATAGATTAAAAAATGGGCCTAAGCATGGGTAAACCCACAGGCCAACATCCCTTTCCCGTTACATCAACCCAAAACCCTAAAATGGACCCAAAAATACGTCTTTCTTCCTTAATTTTTGCTTCGTGTTGTGCTCCTTCCTTGGCAAGTTTTCGCAGTCCCAAAAGTGGTCAAATATGACCAAGTATTCTTCAAAACTTGATCAAGGGCCAAAAGACCCCCAACACTCACTTGTGACTCATCCTGAGTCACTTAGGTTTGACCAATTCCGATTCAAATTCCTCGAGCTTGGCTTGATATGCTTCGACCCGCTGCAGTGCGACCGTCTATTGTTCAGTAAATTCCTAGATTACTATTTCATTGAGCGGTCCTTCTAGGAATTGTTATGCAGTGATGATAGCTTGTTCGAGTTCAGATCCCTAGCTTTCAAGTTTGGAAAATAGTTGGGATGCCTTATCTTGGAGTGGTTGCAGTCACTGGGATATTTCCATTACTTTACTTTGCAGTGTGTGTACTTGTTGTTAGGTTGTGCGTTGTTCTGCGAACCTCTTCATTCTTTCGACTGGGGTCATGAACTTCAATTGTGCTTGTAGCAGATATGCATGTTGCTTTTCTTCTTGGAGTTGTGCCTCCAATGTCTACAATTCTAGATTCTCTGCGAGGGTTTCATAATTCTGGGCGCTTCTAGTGATTAGCTACCTACATTCCGAAGCCAAGGTTTTTAATCAGTCGACTACGCTTTGAGCAGTGACCTCTCTTAGATATCTTATCTCTTGTGGTGTCTCAGGCACGGTGCATAGCTCCAGATCTATGATGTGATATTGAAGTTGTTGGATTACTTCTTCCAGTTGGGTCACCTGTTGTGGGAGACAATCTTCCATCTTAAATTCTCTGATCGTCACAGAGCGCAGTGCTCTGTGAACTCTTTCCTGTACTTCAAGTTGATCTGCTAGCAACTGGTCCTTGCTCTGTTGTAACTATTATTTTTCCTCCTCCCACTTCGCTTGTAAGGAAATCTCCTCATGTTCTGCCTTCCTCCATTTTTCTCCATGTGCGCTCTATTCTTGCACCAAATCCTGGGTGGCTTGCATTATGTCTGCTTGAGCTCGTCAAAGTGAGCTTCGACTTTCTCGATGATATGGAATAATTGAGTGGGATCATCACCTATTCTTGGTATTTCCATTGTTAATGGCACCGTAGAAACTACTTGGCTAGATCGGAGTGCCTGCTACACTTCTTTGAGTTTTCCCGTGATCCGGCAGAATATCTCCTCTTACTTTTCTTCTTGATTTTCTGCGAGCTCTAGTGAAACATCATTTAGTGTGGAAATTAAGAAGTTGAAATCATCCAGGGTAAGGGTAGTTTTAAGCATGGTTTGGGTGGCCTTATCTTTCTTTCAGGATGAGGGATTTGGTGGGGTAATCTTCCTTTTCTTGGAGGGATCTTCCTCGTCTCTAGGCGAAGTAACCTCGCCTTTGTTCTACTCAACTTCTGTGCCCCCTAGTTCTTCGTCATCACCTCCCTTCATAGGTGAGAGTGAAGCAGTCTTTGTGGATGTGCTATGGATATCTTGAACTTCCACATCCTTCTTAGTCTTGCCTGGTCCTGGTGTTTCCGACATAGCTTCAAGGCTATCTATGTCGGACATCTCTGCGGGGTCTACTACAAAAAGGAGGTTTGACAACCATTCCTTGGTAATCTCCTCAAAGTCATCTTCTGTCATCTTGTAATATGACTAGAGTTGTTGTTTTTTCTCATTTGCGCACACTGTGATGTAGGTGAAGTGATGATCTACGTTGAATTTCATCAAAGGTCTAAACCTATGAAGTGTGTTGGGTGTGATGCGCAGTGAAGACTGAATGGAATTTTTCAAATGACTGTAGTAAGTGTGGAAGACGACATTGGACTACCACTATTTTTTCATGTCGCTAGAGTACCACAAAATATAGAACTTCGTGGCCAGTGGTTCAAACTCCGGAAAAGTGGCTCCCTCGGGCAGTTTCCAAGTGATGAAAGCAATGAGTATGAGCAACCAGCTAAAGTGGAACTCATACCCTTGATCCTGCACTTGTCTACAGTCAATATCTAGTTGATTTATAAGGTATTTTTCCCAGTTCATTTGTAGTCCCTCTGCACACCTCCCTGCGAGGTCAACTACAAATCCGGTCACCCATGTAGGTCTATTTTTTCAGACTAACTTTCATGTGATCAGTTGGAAACCAAATCATACTATTGCATTATCAATGGAGGCTACCTTGTAATGCCGCGTTCCTTTCTCCATATCGCCATATGTGTATTTTATTCGTTGAGAAAGAGCACGATCTGCGGTCTTTCCAGGGTAAAATTCCTACGGGTCAGGGCCCTACATGCTTAGTCCAATGATCTGATTGATCAGAATTTGATCCACAATTATGCGGTGGTCCAACCATAGGTATCCTCCATGGTATCAGGACAACAACAATCTAATGCATGCATTTACTTCCTGATGCCTCCCGAAATGTGGAATCTTCATTACGTTGAGGAGGGTTGAATGCGCAAGGTTATGGGTCCATTGTTGTGGTACAATCTTGGGGTTCTTTCCTTTTGTAATAGTCAAGTACTTGTGCATGGATAGAATAATGTAAAACTTGTGATCTCCAAGGTTAAAATCACTAAATTTTAGTGCGATGAGCTTCTCCTGGTCAGCATGAACTGCACGCACCCCTTTCGGGAGGTACGCAGTGACTACAACATAGTCGAAGGCTCTGGGTACAGTGTCAAGATTCACTATTCCTCTTAGTGGTGGGATATATTTAGGCAAGATTCTTGGGATCATCTTCACAGTGGTGAAGTTGTTTTCGAGCTTATATCATATTTCCGAAGGTGGTTGGGATGGTCCTGCTCATGCAGTGGAGGGGGAATCTAGTGGTGCACCCAAGGATGATGCCTGTACACCTGTAGACATTCCACATTCTGACATGACTCTCTCAGTCATTAAATCAATTAGAAATTCTTCAACAATTTTCTCAGCAGCGCTGAGCTTGTCTAACATACAAACTTGGGTCAGTTGGCTCAGGTGAAAAAGGAATTCAGAGACTACAGTGAAAAGTAAGGCAATGATCTCAGGGTAAGTAAATCTCAAGGTTCGTGCTCAAATTCTCAGTTAGAAAAAATTATTCTCGGTGTGTGGCGTAATAGGTTAAGTAGGAAATCTTAGCAATGGTCTTCTTGCAATGGACATGGGGGATTCATTAAATCCATTCTATCCATTCTTGTGCTATCCAATGGTCTAGTGGTAACCCATAACTATTTTTCAGTCTGTTCGGAGTGGTGGTCGAACAGGTATATCGGTTCCAATGGCTATATTTCTTCGTCATGGAAAATTACTCTATGTCATTGTTCTTATATCTCAGCAAAGCTCCAATTATGCAATTATTTTTACTGTGAAGTGTCCTCTAGAACCTCTTGTAACCTTACAGTATTAGCCCTTTTATTTCTTAACTTCCTAGCCTTCTTCCCAGTGAGCTTTGTCTCAGTAATTCTTTTACCATTCTGATGTTTATCTTCTATGGTCTTAGTTACTTTGCGCTATTGAAAGTCTTTCCTAGGGTTCCTTGATAATACTTCTTCTGTATCAAAAATAGGTAACTCGGTCTTCTATGGATCCTCAAGTGTTCTCTTAGCTTCAACATCAGAGTTGCTAATATTAAATATCTTCGATCTTCTCTTTTGTTCTTCAATCAAGTGTGCAATCCTTTTGGTCATAAAGTCTTTTAACTCTTTCTTCTTATGTTCCAAAACTTTTTCTTCCTTTTTTCGTCTGGCTTGTTCTCTATCAATCCAAGGTTTTCCTATGAGCATGGTAAACGAGGTGCTATCTTCAACAAATTTGATTATCTCAAAGTATTCCTCTGTCGAATTTCCATTGATAGTCATAGGTATCCAGGTGAGCCTTCCACATAGGTTTACTAGCTTTCCTCTGAAGAAACTTGTTCCTCCTAGGGAAGGGATCATGGCAAGATTTCCTATAGCTTCCCAAGTTCTTTCTGGCATAATTTTCACTTGTGTTTATTCATCAAGAGTACAGTCAATGTCAAAGTCCCCTATTCTTGCTTCGATTTTCTCCTTTTCTTTGAAGATCTCTGATAGAATAACATGTCGGTGGTCATTCAAGGAATCTTTCATCTGTAGCAATATCTTTTCTAATTATTTCTGGGTTTCTTCTATAATCTTGGTCTCTTGATCTCCTTTAGGGTTTGATTTCTCCATATTTAACTTCTCAATCCTAGCAATCATTCTAGGGCAATCTAATACTTCATGGTCCATATCCTTACAATAGAGGCAACTAGGTCTTCTCCCAGGGCATTCCTTAGCAATATGTCCCAGTCTTCTACAAATATAAAAGAGGGTTAATCCTCTATTTCATTTAGATGTTCCCCAACTCATTCTGTACTGAACACTAGGATCATGGTGGCTAGCCTGCAAAAAACTCTTTCTAGGATCCTGCATCCACTTGTTAGTCTAGACATTCTTTCGATGCATAGGTATAACATATCTATCACTATACTTATCAGATGTATTCATATCAAACTTTCTTTCATCTATTAATGCCCTAGTTTTGAAGCTAGGATAGAATCTATCAAACATACCTAGATCCATGCTTTAGAAACAAAAAATTTCACTTATCTTACTTCTACAGAGCACAAATCTTTCAAATCTAAAAAACTTTTGACTATTCTTACCCTTATCAGAGCACGGAGCTTACATATCTTATCTCTTTTTTGTAGATCTGACCTTTTTCCTTCAGAAATTTCCACTTTTACTTTTCTTAAAGCATAGAGCATTTAGATATCACTTATTTTCTTCTGTATCAACCTCTTTCTTGTATATCTGACCTTTTCCCTTCATATTTGACCTCTTTTTCTCGGCACATAGCTTTGTAGGTCAAGTAGAATATTGTGCACTAGGGCAACAGATCTACGCACGGAGCTTAGTTTGCACAAAGATTTTTCTTCTTTTGTTCCCAATAATCACAGTTCCTATCCCGACAACAGAACCATTTGTTGGCACAGGGGAAGACCCAGGGTTCAACGCTCAAGAGCACACCAACAAAACCCTAACTACTAGCCCTTTCGGCAACACCTGCAAAGTAGATGAAGTCTCACCCAATGTAGAGGTAGGGGTGGTTGCAGGACTCAGATGTTTGCAACCTTAGTTGGGACATTGATCTGTGATTATAGATTTTACATGACACTTAGCATAGATCCTTCATCAATATTTAACCTGTCTGGTACTTCGCAGATAACACAGAGCATCAAAGTGAATATTTATACTAAATATGATTCAGTACTTAGCCATAGGAATATAGGTTAGATTCAACATATCAAGCACTAATAATCTTATATATCATATCTCATGTTCATTCATATATCATCAACACAGATCATAACTAGATCTACTTAATCACATCAAGCACTTATCCAAGAAAGAGATAAACACATTAGATCGAATCACAAAGCACTATACACATAGTTACCGTGGTTCACCCCCACCCTGGGGCTACGTCCACAAAGTCTTCCTTATATTATCTCGGTTAAGAAGTTACAACACAGATCTTCAATGACCCTTGCTTCGCATAGGACAGAAGATCTGTGAAACTCGCTAGATCCTTCTTCCTTTCTCTTCAGCACAAGACTACAACAACTTGTACTTAGCTTTCCAATCTCATGCACAGAGCACTCTAAGATACATCCGATCACACATATCTAGTTACTAGCACTAAGATTTTAGTTATACATCACATAGATGTACTACATTACTATCATTCTTCTCTATTTACATTGCATATTTATAGATTACAAAATGGGCCTAAGCGTGGGTAAACCCACGGGTCGACATCCCTTTCCCGTTACATCAAGCCAAAACCCTAAGATGGACCCAAAAATAGGTCTTGCTTCCTTAATTTCTGCTTTGCATTGTGCTCCTTCCTTGGCAAGTTGTCGCAGTCCCAAAAGTGGTCAAATATGACCAAGTATTCTTCAAAACTTGGTCAAGGGCCAACACTGGTCTTTATATATTGATCAAGAGGTTCCCTTATGAGCCTACATTAAAATATAACTTAATTTTTCCCAGGGTGGACCTATAAAATTATATTAGTTATTTTAGACATATTTTATTATTTATACATATCTGGAAGACTCTAAATAGAAGGGGTGGGAAGCCAACTTTATAATATCATCTGATCATTGGGTATTTGGAATAAAAAAAACATCTAAAGCTTCGAAAGACAACTAAAAGGTTCTTCATATGATACAACTGATCTCGAAGCAATTGGAAACTACAAGTCATCTAATCATCAAAATACAACTGAAGGTTCTTCACATGCTACAATTGAGAATTGAGTATTTGGAAACTATAAGTCATCTGATCCTCAAAAGGCAACTTGAGAGTTCTCCAAATATAACCATCCCTTAATAATTTCTCCACCAAACTTGTAGCATACTTGGTTTGTGACACAACACACAACCATTGGTTTGTCAAAATTCTATACCTACACAATAATGAAGGAGTCCTAAACCAGTCTTGCCAAAAGTTGAACAAAAATCATGTTTTCCTTATGAATTGTGTTGACCTTACTACCTATGATGATTATGTCATCCACATAAACAAATAGAACCACCAAATCATCATTTTCTTTCTAACATAAAGACTGAATTAGAAGGGCTTATTTTGACTCCAAATCTTGAGCCTCTTTCAAACATTTAAAACTTATATCGCCTTACACAAGACACGCTCCATACCTTCTACTTAAAACCCCTAGGGCTGATACATAAGGAATTAAAATAAAATAAAAACTTACAATAAGGAAGTAGCTAAGTCTAAATGGGATTTAGAGAGGGGGAGAGTTCAAATTTGTTTAAAAAAATCACAAGCACATAAAGTTGGGAGAAGAGGGAAAAGAGGAAGATAAATCCAAGGGAAGGATGTAATAAAGGTAAATGTTCAAGAGGGGAATTTAGAGGGAAAGAAATAATCAAGTAAAGGTATGCTTGACATATTGAATAACAGTGACACACAAACATAAACCTTGATAGCCATATATATATATATCTCAAGATATTCTATCGTGAGGTCATATCATTCAAATTTATGAGTACACTTGACTCCATAGCCCTTATAGACACCTGTCTTCATGTAGTGTGTTTTTCTTGAGCATCTGTGCCACTCCCACAAACTACCAAGCCCACCTATCATCGAGTATTTTTGGGCTCCACCCAGAGAGTTGTTTGTGCACATCTCTCATTAGATACCGATCATTAAATCTATATTGTCTTGACATATCTATTTCACGAATACATGTCACTACGGAAGTAGTAGGGGACCCTCCCTTGGTATATTGCATGAATACATAGACATAAACAGAGAGAACTTCATCCATTTTGACACCTTTTGGGGGATCCTGTTATGTTCCTTAGTGCTCAGCTAGCTAGGCTACCTTGCCATATCCAACCTGCTAGTTTGTGCATTAACATTTTGGTGTTAACCTCCCCCCCTCCCGTTGTTCTTTCCATTAGTTCGTTGATTGATCAAACCATCAACATTAAATAAGAGGCCATGTAGAGTTTTCCTTTTGTCAGAAAATTGTAAAAGCTTATGTTATTGAATGATTTTTAATTGTTAGGGCACACGATTTTATGCTTTTCATCTAAGAAAATCATTTTGTTTCCCTCTCTTTGATAGGACACAAAAATATCACTTTGTTGTTGAGTTAAAATGGAAAGCACAAATGGAAATATCTTTATTAATTAATGAGGAAGATGAAAAGTTAGAAAAGGAAAAAGAGTCTCAGAAAAGGGTGAGCAAATTCAATATAATTAATGTCTTTCTAATAGTGAGATAGTTAACAGTGAGTTAGTTATAGTTATCGTGAGAAATATCCTTACATTTCCTTTATCTTTTCAATGTTTATCTTTAGCTATACTATAATATGAATATCATTTGCCTAATGTTTCCTTCTCCCTCGATGGAGTGTAGGTACAACCAAATATGTATCTAGCAGAGCTATCATCTAGCTCGAGCGATGAAATTTCAAGAGGGACAAGGGAAAACATATCCAACACATGTAACAAGGCGAAGTCAACTAGAGGTGAAAAGGTCAGAAGAAAGTTTGGTAGGCACATGAAATTCTTTCTTGTTGAAGGAGGATCATTCTCTTATGACAATGAGAGCATAGGTGACATCGAGGTTCCCTTGAGTTACAAACACCTACTGAAATAGTGGGTACCCAAGGAACTGCCAGAGTTGGACACAAACTTTTGTGTTAATGAGAGGATGTATCACATTGCTTTGTCATCCATCCATGGCCTTAGTTTATTCTCCATGGGCAACATAAAGGTAAAATATGGCGTATTGGTTGAATTGTTTGAGTATGTTGGACCATGTTACACTTATGGAGTATGGTTGAGGCTGGTCCAATATATGCCTACTATGCGTAGATACGCACTCGCTGCAAATTATATACAACTGAAAGACAATAATAAAAATAAAGGAGCGACTATGTATATTGATGGAAGGCCAAAGGCATTGGGGAATATTGCAGGTCTTATAAACCGTACAAGGCCCGGGATGACAAGAAAGGAACCCAATTTCATTTTTGAGGAGTGTGAAGGTAATAGGATATTAGATATTAGTATGTACAGTGAAAACAATAATGGCAGGTGAAGAGTTGTCGGTTGATTACAATCTGAATCAAGTCAACCCAGGCAAGTCTTCTTTTGCTACGGTACAAAACCCATTATACCCAAACTTAAAAAGGGATTACTTCATTTGTGACGAAATTTTATTTTATATTTGAATGTTCCATTTTCTAATTTTTGATCGATGTTTCATTTCCAAATATTTGCTAATTTGTATGTGTGAATGTTTCATTTGATAATATTTTCCAATATTCCATTATTTCATATATTGTTTTTTCAATATTTCTTGCACGTACTAACATTCTTCTTGAAATTCTTCCAGAGTGGTGATCGGGGCAAAGGCCCTAAGAGTGGAAAAGGCATTGATCGAGGCAAAGGCCTCGTTCCTAGAACCACATCGACCGAAAATGATGAATATATAAGCGATGAAGAGATATTTGATTCTAGAAACCCCTTGTAGACAATAGAATTGTCCCTAATAAAGGCCAATAGAGAATTCTTGGATTTGGTCATTGTTGGGTCGAAAATGGATGAGGATTTCTTAAGGATATATTTATTACATGTTAAGATAGAAAATTATGTGGTAAGTCATGTCATCTAACAATATCAATTTTTGGTTTTAAATTTTGTAATTTGATATATGAAATTAACACATATTTCTCATTGTAGAATTTTGTGAGATCGATGAGAGGGGAACGGGAAGGTCCTGGTAACAATAGCAGGACTTCAACAATGAACCCACATGGCCACGTAGCCATGAGGCTATTTTCCACCCCAAGTGTTTCGCCTACGATCGATTATATACCTTCTAGGGGTGATGCCACACCCCCACAACACACGCCAGATCATGCAAGTGGTGTACATGATCATGGAACTTATCACTCTTCTGTTGATTTTTACCTTGGTGCTACACATATCCAAAGAACAGGAACAACCGCGGTATCATTTTTGGTCAACCAGGACATGGTTCCTCTAAAAATAGTACAACTACTAGGTATTTAATATATGTCTTTATCGAGATTCATGTTATATAATTTTTTAAACAATCACATATCAGTGATATTTAAATTACTAATGATGATGATGTTTATAGGAAACAATGTGTTCTACAATAGTTTGCATTAATATGCATTAGAACTTTTTGGGTCGACCATTCGACTACGTTGCAATCAACAAAATTCCAAACTAAAATGCCTTCTTATCTCCATACTATCTCCATCCTGGTTAACGTATTTGGTGACTCGTTCAATAAGTCAAAAGTCCTAAAAATGACCGGAAAGCATTTGAAACATGTTAGAGAGGCGTACAAGAATAATTAGTACAAGACCCCAAGTGCGAACGCCCTTTGGTTGCCCCCGAGAGGGAGTGGAAAGAAATTATTCTTGATGCAAGAGAATTAGCAATGAAAGCACAAGGGAAGAAACCACCTGGTCCTGGAAGGTAAGAGGTTTTTTCAATTTACTATGATGATATTTTGTTTACCTTACGAGGAAAACAATCAATATATAGCATATTTCAAAATATTGCATAGACTCCAAGACACTTCCAAGGCAACAAAGGCAAGACAAAACAAACACAACCAACATAAACTGGGCCAAGGTGGTTACAGGAGATTGAAGCCATGGGTTGTAAGTGCCTAAACATTTTACCTTTTTCTTATCATTGTCACTAAATATTTAATTCATTGCAGCTAGTGACTAATGATTTTGATATTGCTCAATGCAGGGGGATTTGTTCAATGACGAAGCCACATAAGAAGATATAAAGGTTAGGTCAACGTAGGGTTTTGATGGCATGGTGGCATGATGAAGAAGCTTGGGGAAATCACCATGTGTCTCTCTGGAGGACATGGTAAATAAAATGAAATTATAAACTTGTCGATTAGTTTTTACTCATTAATTACTTGTAATGTAAAATATATTTTTTATTCACTTAAAATGTAAAATAATGTGTGTCTTTTCCACATTTGCAGGAGAGTAATAATGCTACTAATTCTCTTGATGTACCCAGTGAATCACATCCTAACCCTCATATTGATTCAAGAATTGTTGTCGAAGGACCATTACATAGTGGTATGTGCGCATTTTTAATATTTTTCCATTTTTCAATGAGTATTAATATTTAGGGTATATTCTATACTAAATACTTATATTGTTTCATATGGAAGAGCGTGTAGATGTCGATTGAGAGTGGTGATCAACAAGTGCAGAAAAAACAATGTGGCCACCAACTATTGTTTCTACTGCACCAGCTAATCCAGGTATAAAACATTGTAATTAAATCTGTATTAATTAAATTGCCCTGAGAATAGTGAATAACAATATCACTTGAATGTTTTGTTGTTGTTGCAGCAGTGGATGCCCATGCTCATCCTCAACCTCGACGCGGAAATACTAGAAGTTCATCATGGTGTGAGGTGTTGATTATTGGTGATGCAACACTTCAAGAAGGCCCAATAACTACGGGGGATCAGTTAAATTATGATGATGACTTTATTTGTGCTTTCATGGAGACCAAGAAAACGAATAAGAAGAAAAAAAAATGATTAGACATTTTATTATTAATATAAATCCAATATATTTCTGGTCCAATGTAATGTATTTTGTTTTCCTAAATGTCATGAATGTTATTTTCTTTCAAGTTTTTTGTTTTAGCACATGGCGATGAATCTTTTTTGCTTACATTTAATGTTACTGCCATTTATAATTATAGTTGTAAAATATAAATAGATTGGGTATGGGGAAATGAGAGTGATGTGAGAGGGGGAGAGGGGCCAAAAGAGCTTCCACCTTCACATGGTTGGTCCTGTTCAGTAGAGAATAATTTATTCTCGAAATGAAGAGAATCTCATTCAGGTATTCGTGTTTAGTCATTAATTTGTAGAGGTTGTTACATCTTTATTTACTATTCTGAAATATAATTAAGTCATTTGATGAATCACAGGATGGAGAGGAGCAACATTGGAGACACCCCATCACTCAAAAGTATGGATCTTGTTAAGGACTGGTTTAAGGTAATTTTTGGTTGATTTATGACTATCATGATATTTCTTAATGAATGTGGAGATCAATGATTTTTTTTAGAAAATTTGAATTTAAGAAGACAAAGTTATGATGACTCCAAGATTGTTAAGGATGCATGGCGGTGGGCACAATCCCCAAGGTATGTCTTTCTAGACAACACTATTGCTAGCCTAAATCAATGTAGTACACACTGAATGCAGTGACCCTAAGGTTCATCATCCTCTTCATATGCTTATTTCTCCTCCTAGGAGGTTCAAACCTCCTAACCTAACCTAGGTTACCCCTACATACCTTAGCCTACCCTAAACCTAACCTACATCCTAAGCCTAGCAATCCTAGACTCTTAGTGGCCTAATAAAAGACATCTAGAACTAATATCTATATATCCCTAAAGCTACTAAAGCTACTAACTTGGCACTCAATTTAGGACTGACATAACTATTACAAAGACAATCCCACCATTTTGATGCTAGATATAGATTCACTCTGACATAGTCCCCCATTCTTGGAAGTTTTGAGGCGATTAATACATCATTTGATTTATTGCAATGTCTATAACAACATCCCATTGTAACTTTGTTTGGTTGTCTCCAAAATTACTCTGTATTTTTCATCTAGGGAATTAACTCACTAAAGCCAATAACTTGGATCATGTTTCTTCTAACTAGATTTAGATACTAAGTTCCATATAAGTATATCTTGCAATTGTTGTTGTCACCATGTTTGTGTGGGTTTTTTCTTTTGGTCACTTGTTTATTAAATATTTCCTTGAGCTAATGATATAGTTGAACCTGTGACAAGCACACAATTGTAATTATGTTCCCTATAGTTAAGTGAAACTTATAATCATTTATCATAAATAAGGAAATTATATTTTTCTTAAATTTGGATCTGAGTCCTAGTTGATGCCATAATTTATATTTATGTGTTGAGTGGTGATTAATTGTAGCAATGGGAAGAACTTATTATCATTCAATTGAGTTCAGTAATGAGGTGTGTATTGTATTTGTCCAAACTATGAATAGTATATTTAAAACAATCCAGTATCAAGGTTCCTATTCCATTCCACATGCCTTGTGAGTGGAAGGAATTCCCTTTTTAATACTAGAACCCCTTGTCCATCTGATGAATGTGTTCTTTTTTAAACCAATTCTCTCCAAGGTGATATTGTTTTCTTATTATTTAACTGTCTATGTCTACCTTTGGTGTCATCACCTATGTTATCCACTTTTCGAAATATCATGTTGCAAAATTTTAGCATATCATAGAAAGTAGATCATTCACAATAGTTCACTACTTGATTGTAATTTTCCATATAGCAGTTGGTCCTCCAAGAACTAGGAATGATCACTATATTTTGATATTCATCATTTATTTGAAAAGGGCCTTCACATTTATCCACTACAAATTTCATTGACATTCAAAAGGGCATTGGTTCTCATTTATTATGTCTTTATCCTTTCCCAAATTCCATAGTCAAGAGAGATAGGCCATCTATTATTATTCCTATTATACATGTCATTGTCACTGCAAGGATTAAGTTAATGATACTAACCTTCAATATAAGGACTATCAAGGCCTACTAACAAAACAATTTTACCCTACAAATCATTTATAGAAAAACATGAAAATTTCCATGGCCTTGCACTCTAGTTTCAACACTTCCAATAGTTGGTGGATGGGTAGTATTTGACCTCTAATCCTATTGACAATGTGGATGCTCCATTTTTTGGTCCTCATTGAGTGACATATTTTTTATTAGGAGAGAACCCATTGAAGACTTCTAAATGTACTTGTGTCTATAGAATGCCAACCTGGGTGACTGCTCATGCTCCATCTTCTTTACATGTCATTGTAGATTCTAAATTTCAGCTTCTTGTTCCCTGGATTTTTCTCTTAGGCATTGATTTTCCACATCTAAAAGGAATTCCTTCGATTTAATAGTGGCCAACTACTCTGTAAGGGAGGTTTGTTGATGTGAAATCTCCTCCACCCAATGCTCTAGATTCACCTTCCACAATTTGAGGCTTGATATTAAATCCCCTATCATGGATTGAGACTCATCACAATGGTGCTTACATATAGAAATGACCAGGTAAATTGGATCACCAGTATTGACCATTATGGGGTTGACTCCAGTCCCATCTCCCAAGTACATAATGAAAGTATGCTTCTGTAGCTTGCTAGTCTGGGCTTATTCCTGTGTGAATAGCATATTTGTTTTTTTTTTAAACCCAACATTCATCTCTCTAGTGACGAGAAGGTTCGTCTCTTGTATATCCATTTGGTCACAAAGTATGTAACTTCGTCTCTCTAACGACTACCTATTCATCTTTCGTTTGATCTTTTTATCTTCAAGGTTGGTTGGTCTAGCGACTAATCTTTGTCGTTCTACCGACTAACCATGGTTTATTGACAAAGTTTTCCAGGGTTGTCTTGGTCTCTCTTGTGACTAATATTAGTCATTAGACTGAATAACATTCATTGCTAGACCGACTAATTATGGTCGCTAGAGTGACCAAGGTTATGTTTTCCTTGGAGATGCTATCAAGGCCTGCGACTAAAGTTGGTCACTAGACTGACTAATATTGATCGATGGAACGACAAATTGTAAACTTTCCCTATTGTGAATAGGCTTGTTTTCCTGGTATCTAGATCGACAAAGATCCATGTGTGATCTCTAGACCGATGAATTGATTCCGATGAAAAAAAAAGTCATCTTGGTTGCAACAACGACCCTATTTCGACGAAACTTCATCGCAAAAACGTTCAAATTTAGTAGTGCCCCCCCCCCCCTCCCAATGGACTGCCCCTTCAACACTTGGAACTCCATCCCTTCACTTGAATCCCAGCACAAACACCTTCCACATGTCCTCCAACTTAGCATGCCCCTCTAACCCTCCACATGGAACGTTGCAACATGGGATTCTCACAAGTTATCGCATTAGCAATACAACCCCATAATAGATGACACATGCCATCCTCATAGGATTCCACGTTAGATCTATACACTTAAATATTAGTCATCAAGTTAATAAAATAGTTCCACATGACACTTATGCCCCCCCATGGAGGGATTCACTTTTGATTTTTCAAGGAAATTTTCAAATTGAGATAACTTAGGCATATAAAATTAGATTTTCATGTCATTTTTTTTCAGACAATGTCTTTTACAACCCTCTACATAGTGGTATAAGTGGTTTTAGTTTATTTTTATATATGATGTAGTTTAAGTTGTCTTTTACACATACAAGTAATGCTCATCCTAATTTCTGCATTTTTCAAGGGGCATAACTTCCTCAAATAGTCTTTCTTTTTAGTCCCATTTTTTTAAATTTAGCTAATGTTTTTTAACTCTGCATAGTGGTGTGATAAGCCTCATAAATGCTTATTTTGGCTCATCTTATTTTGAATTTTTCATGACTATTTGACTCCTAAATATCCATTTTATTCCTTAAACATCACATATTCCATCCTATTATAACCATTTTGGTTTTATGTAGTAACTCCTTGTAAATTGATGGATTTGATCATTTATATGGAGTTTTTATATGGAATTCATGAGCTCTTGATCATTATAATATGTTGGAGGTTACAATGAAATTTACCATTTTTAGCAATTGTACATGACTACACCACTTTGGCATGAATAACCCTCATCATTAGCTCCATTCCACCATCATATTCCCATAAACTTGTCAAAATCATTCAATTCAATCGTTGAAGTTGACTAAAGTTCTTGCATAGATATTGGTCTATAATGTGCACATTGATAGTTATTGAGGAAAATATATGAATTGATTTACTCAATCATTTTCAGACTTTACTTGGCTAAAGATAAGTAGATGGGAATATTACCCTATGTTTATAGCCAACAAAAATAACATCCTAACTCACAAGGATTAATTATGAGTGCTTAGACTAGTCTTTGATTAACAAAACGTTTGCTGGAAATTCACTTTTTATGTAATTTTTTGAATATAACAGTTGCTAAAATAAATGTAAGAACATAAGTAAAGACACCAAGATGATAATCAAGATAGATGAGACATAAAGCAATCCTTTATTTCATTCCAATTCACCAAAGAGTCATTTTCTTTACAAAATCTCATACAAAAATCTTGGACCAAATTCAAAATTAGACATCCTTGATGGAACATACAAAAGGACCTCTGACAGAAAACCAAAACTGAAATCTAAAAGTTGGATCAACTTGCCACAGATTGTTTCCCACTCGACTCTGCACAATAGCCTTTATCAGTCATGAAAATTAATTCACAAAAAGACAAGTCTACAGAGATTATCAAAGATAGATCAACACCTCTGAAAAACAAGTGTCTAAATGATTTGATTCAACCCTGAATATTGATGTCTACAATAAGACCATGCTATCATAAAAGAGAATTAGATTGTGATGATTATATGAATGAATGAAAACTGAACTATCTCAACATAAACTCAAAGAACAAACCTTAGCATGCTTATGCTTCTATCCTTCTTGTTCCTTCCTTTCCTTTTTCTTTTAACAAATTAGAATTGGTTGAAGAAGTTGAACCAATTCATTAGTTAAGTTAATTAAAAGACTCAACTAACTTTAGTTAGGGGGAAGAGTAATAATTATAATAAGGGTCATAATTAAATAATAACTAGTAGGTGGGACCCCTTGTGACTCCCTTTAGTTCATAACAATAATAAAAATCATAACATAACCACTAGTTAAACAAAACACACCTCCTTGTGCCTCCCATCAACATATTCACTTTTGGAAATTTAAAGTCATGAAATTTGAAATTATTTCAAAAGAAATACTCATATATCCAAAATAAAACATGTTGTCCAAAGATCCATGAAGTCAATTGTCATGAAAAAATAGACAACATAAAACTCAAAAGCCATATTTCCCAGTCTACGATGCAACCTTTTCTTGGTTGTTTCTGTCACCTCTTGATTTTCCTAAAATTTCCTTAGGTTATGCAGAGCCTTTAGGCTTAATCTCGTTGATCACGTGAGAACAATCGTCCCTCAAATGCATCTGGGAAGACATGGATTTGTCAAAGTCATTGGAGGGTGAGGAAGGGGCAGTGGTGGATTTTCCTTTATCAAGTGCATGGTGGGATTCAGTCTTCAATCTCTTTCTAGTATGGGAGGATTACACTGGAGAGTGATCAAGGGAATCTTGGGAAATGGGGTTAACCAGCGGAGGAGGAGGAAAAGACAAGTTGGGCCAGCCACGATGTTGGGAGACTATCGGCTAGATAATCTTCTGCCATCCATCATTTTCAGGGACCTGGGGTTGTAATGAGACATGAGGAGGTACAGGTATACCAGGTTCTTGCAGGGCTTGTAAAGGATGCCTTTCAGGGCTAGGTTGGACTATTCCTTCCCAATCCAATTGAAGAATCCAACATGAAACAATTGTCCAAGCTCTTGTGAATCAGCATGAAAATGTATGGACAACCTAGGCCTTTTTGGGCCTCAGTTCCAATTACCTCTACCTCTGTTTCCTCGAACATGGCTTCCTTGACTGAAAAACTCATCCTGCATGTGTGATCGATTAGAAAATAGTCTTTTAAATAGACATAGTATTTTAAATAGACATAGTCTTTTAAATATACATACATGACAACTCTTAAAAATATGAAATAGATTTGGCTCAGAATGTATCAGACTCATGCAATCTAATCCATACAATTTTTTTTACTATTAATCTATGTGAGGGGTTTGTATTGAGCAAAAATATGATATAATTAAAGGGGATAAGCATGGTCACTTCTCAATGACAACAACAATCAATTGTAAAGAAAACAACTAAAACCTCATTGCAATCCACACAAGACACTGCCACTTTCATCCATTTTAACACATAAATTCTCTTGACTGTAATCAATCTCAGAACAAGGAGTGAAAAAGGAACATGGGAGGTGACGGGGTTTGTAATTAGAAGAAAGTGAAATAATGGAAGGGAAGAAGGATGATTATTGTTCATGGAATTAATTAAGTGATCCATGAAACATTTTGTGAAAGGAGATGCATCAACCCTCAATCACTTGACTAAATAATAATTTATGTGTATTTAACAAGTTCATTGTTCATAATCAAATGTCCATCACAATGTCATCACAAAACAATAGGCATCCTATACAATCTGTAAAAGGATTTTGTTCCCTTATTTTCATCTTATAACAATTTCCAAACAGAAGCCATCCCACTCTGTTAACCATCGAAAACAACCACTTCCCATGTCTTTCTTCAATCCACAAGTATACTCAAAAGTCATATTTTCAAAATAATAATGAAGTCACTATTACTGCAATAGAACCCATAAAAAATAAATGATATTTGTTAACATATATATGGTAGAAACCAAAGAACCAATATAAAACTACAACTCCTATCGATATTCAAATATACAACCAACAACCATTGTTTAGACACAAGCTATGCACAAGGTAACTTTCCCAGGAAATGTAATACTGCCATTGTAAAAAAAAAAATTAGTATGTCTTAAAGAGTTGGGCCATCTAACCGACATGACAAAGCCTCAAAAACATGCCCTTCATAACAAATGATCAATAAACATGATTAAAACTCTATGAAACCCAAACTATCCATACTATACATAGTGCAAAGCCGCCCCAAAAAACACAATGCAATATTTCCATTTTGCCAAACCAAACACACAGTCATGGAAATAGCTCAATTCGTTGTTGGGTCATCAACCCAACATAGTATTACATCGATTTATCCCAACTGTTATCAACTATGCTATGCAATTTTAGGCTTAAACAATCAAACAATCATAAGGGTATAGTTCCCAAAGTCATATGGTTCAATAATCATTCAGCCCCAAGAGAAACCCATAGTTACCACGAACATTATCTATTTTGCAAACACACAACGTGACATGAGCAACGTCAAACATTTTCACCAATGCTAGATAAACATTCAAATAATCATTAGTGCAAAAACAAGTGACTGTGTATCTTCCAAACAACTTGTCACTGTCTTAAAACTCAACAACCTAACAAGCTGTAGAAATGACACATACCCACGCATCCAATTGAATTGGGGCAGAGGCCCTTTCCATTCACAACACTGAGCTATCGACATAAGGAGAGTAAGTATGTGCTTTGAAAGTGTAAATGGTAATGTAGGGTTTACCACTATTTTAACCAAGCCAATGACTATATACCAACCAACATGAATGTCATACGACCAAATAGGAGAGCATGTTCTCAAAATTGTCGATAATTATACAACCATCCAATCAAAAAATGAGTCGTAAATGATGGGCTAGGCTGGTCTTCTTAAACAATTTCCAGAGTGGACGACCAATTTTGTTATGTATTCAACACGGGGAGAGAAGAGCCACTCTTTGTAATGGAAAAACCTCCAAGGCCACGGTGTATACAGGATGAACCACGACTCGTTCATGGTCGGGCACAATCCATGAAAGGAGCCATAACTAAAAAGTAGGGCTCTATTATGGCCTGGAAAAGGTTATTTAATGAATGAAGGGTATAACCCTCATGCTCTTCGATCAACAATCACAACAAAGAGTTGAATAAAGGGTTGAGGAAGAACATGAACCTCATTTCGTGACCCCTGGTGGTCCAATCAACCAATGTCGAAGTGAACAAAACATATTGATGTAGAAAACCTCTGACCATTAAACCCATGAAAGCTAGAGACTGGATTAGTGACAGTGCGTGAAGATAGATATCCACCCAATACTAAACAAAAACCCTCCAACAAAACAACTGTTATAACAAAAAACTATCACCCAGGAAGACCAATAACCTTGACGAACTCAAAAATATTACAGGAAGAACCATTCACTCTTCATTTATAGAACCCAAACTTCACATAGTTGCAACACTTAGGAAAACACAAACCCATACACATGAGCCAGTAATCATTTCATAACTAGAGAAAAATCATGAATGGAAAAAAAAAGACATACCTATAATCGAATTCCTTAAAATGAGAGTTGGCCAAGCGGTTCCTCCTTACTAAAATTTTGGAGCATAACCTCAGCAGCAAGATCAAACAATAGCCTGACCAGGGTGGTGGCCAATGGGAAGAGTAAAGGTGAGATGCAGTAAATGCATGTCTCCTCCACCCATATCTCATTAACTCAACAATACATGCCAAAAAATTCTCCATTAACACGATTAATCAAACATGTATCAGAACCATCACCACATTAAAATCCAGTAGCACGATCACCATATCCCATTTCACATCATATAACTCAAACAAAATCACATAACCATCAATGTTCACCACCTTGTCAAATGAGACACCGATGTTCAATCTATCCAAATATATCATATGTGTATCTTCCACATAATTCAATTAACCATTGCATAACCATTAATAATATCACCTTGCCAAGTGCACCACCAACATTTCACACCATATGCATATTAAACATGTAATCCAATCACAATTTCATAACCATTTACTTGCTAGTTAGGGCTTAACAATAATCATCAAGTATTTTCATGCATGTAGTATAGTTAGGATAGCTTTTAAATCTTCCTCTTGCAATTGTTTCTCACTTCCTTTAAGTTATTCACATGTGATATTGTAGAACTAGGTCCCCTTCCTTTGTATTTGTTCTAATATTTTGCCTCTCTCAAAACTACCCTTCATGTAATTTTACTGACATGTTTGTTATGGAGGTGTGATACGAACATACAACAATGATATTAATGAATATCATGGGCAATAGTAACATAAGGAATCAACACTTCATAAACTCAATTCATAATCAATAACAACAAGATCTTCATCAACCATGTGATCCATGCCACACATTATCTCAACATCAAAATGAACAGATCTGCTCTCCAATAGTTCAAGGGGGTCCCACCTACTAGTATTATTTAGTTTTTATAATAATAGGCTTTAGCAATACTTTGTGGGAAAAACTTCGTTGACAATTTTTAATCATCAACAATAGTGTAAATAAACCCTAAAAAGTTGTATTTCCCCTTAAAATCACTAATTTTTAACTATTTTCCGATCCCTGACAATGCACCCAAATTGTCATGATGGGATGTTAGTTTAGTGTGGACCATGTCAAACCATAATTACTATTTATAACTTTTATCTAGTCATATTTAACCACTATAAGGAAGACCATGTCTAGGGGGGCATCCACTACACAACTATTAATAAAGAACTTGAGGTCACTCATCCATATCAATCCACCTAGTTAAGGTTATGTTATTGGAATGACACTAGTATCTTGAGAGACTCTTTCTCTTGATTCCATATTCTAACCTCTTTACCTTATTTGTCAACTAGGGTTAGATTTGGAAGAACATTAAGGAAGCAAAGGACCCATCCCAAGGAGGAGTTTTGGAGCCCATTTGACTTCAACAAGATCATCCACCAAGTGTTGTTACTTTTCCTTTCCATTGTGTTAATGGAAATTTCATATTATTTACTTCATTTGTGCATATTAAATAGGATTTATTTTATGCATTTGACTTTCATCTCTTGTATGAACTAGGGTTTAATTTATGTGGATATATCTAGGATTTTACTTCTAAGCACTTTAACCATTATTCCATGGCTCGATCCACAACCATTGAGTTAAAGGGGTTTTTCTCACCCCTGTTACAAACACCCACAAACAAATTGGTGACACCACTGGGGAGTTGATCTAGATCTTCTTCCCTAGTTGTGGGTTTTCTTGTTAAACCCCCATACCTTGCATTCATAATGTTTAAACTTGAATTTGCTTTTTCTTCTATCCTTCATTGTTTTAGGCAGGTTCTCTAATAAAAAACCCTTGTTTTATCCCTAGTTGCAACCTATCAACTTCATCTCCCATATTCAGATACAACATGTATTTTTTCTTGTTTCCTACACTTGTCTAGTGTAGTTTTTGGCCCTATTCTCTACAGTGAATCAACACAACTTTTGCTAGTTTTTTGCAATAGTTCAATGCATATTGTTGCCATTTTTTCACACTAGTCCAATGCACTTTTTGGCCATTTTTTTGCATTGTTTTTAGTTTTCTCATTCTGTCTTGGTTTAAATAGTGTCCCTATAGGGTCCTCTCGTGTTGATAGATTACTATTGTTGTATTATAAGGTAGTTTTATAGAAACATTGTAGATAGATAAGAGACCCCCTAGGGTTCTTAGTATCTTCTTCTTTATGGTTTTTATTGGTTACATTGCATCTTTCTTATTCAACATACTCATCTTAGAACCTTTTCTTGCTTTAATAGTTACTTGAATTTTCTTCAAATAAAAGAAAGATTACATGAAGAAAAGCTTCATTTTTTCCTTAGTATTTGTTCTTAGTTTAATACTATATATTTGAAGCATTTTTCTTTACTATTTCCAACTTGATTTTTACTTATTTTTTAGCTTTCAATCCTTATTTTCTTTCTCTTATAAGAATCCTTTTATTTCAAAAGAAAAGTTAATTAGTTAGAGAAAAAAAAAACTTCTTGTTTCTAGTATTTGACTTCTTCATTTTAGCTTTTCATTCTAAAATTGCATAGCCATCTAAATCCCATCCATATCTAGGTTGAAATAGAATTTTTCTTGTTGATTTGAATTGAAATATACTCATTTTTTATTAGGAGGTTCATATGGATGAAGAACATGTATATTTTACTTTATTAATTGTCTTTTTTTGAGCTAGTATTTCACTTTCAAGTCTCTTTAATTGCAAGCATTTCTATTTCAATCATATTTCCTTTTGAAGTTGGTTACACCATAAGTGTACACACTTCACTCTCTGATTAAATGTTTGATTCATGACCCCAAGCTCAGTCTAAACTCAACCATATATATTAACTCATTAAATCCCCACTTGGGGCCAAAAGAATTATGTATCTAAGTTAAGGTTTTACGGATAGGAATCCAAATAATTCCCGAAAACCATTCACATTTGAAACATAGTGATTAATTGATTAGGGAACTCAAAATCAAGAGAAGAGTGTGGAGAGTGAATACTAAAGGCGATGAAGAGCTCACTACATCTCCATCCTAAGGATAAAATTGTCGAAGGAGTTATAGAAACACAAGATGACAGTGTCACCAATGAGGTGGATAGTAGGTTGATGCTGACATTAGAGGTGAACATGATCCAGATATTTCCTTTGATATTGTAACAAAGTATTTCCTTATTGGAGATGTGTCAAATATTGGTGCATGGGGGTCAATGACCTTGGGGGTTTCTTGGAACTCCATGACAACCACCAAAGTAAACATGATATTGGAAAACTCATGAATAAGGTGCCAAGAATGCACGTAAAGGATGTCATCCAATTGATATTATTTCAAAGATAGAGCGCTAGAAAAATGCATGCAAATAACATAGTCATTTCATGTTGGAAGCAATTGGTCTCAATAGATATAAGGTAGACCACACTTCCTTTTGATGGTTTCTTGTAAGTGAACATATAAATCACTATTGAATGAGTGTTTACCATAATTTAACTTATCCTTCATTTGATACCAAGATAGACTACCTCCAAGTTTGAGAATGAAAGGGACTTGCACACTAAAGATGGGAATCAATTTTGATTGATTGAATATTTTCAAATCTTAACATGGATCAAAGTAGAGAATCAATGAGTATACTTCTACACTATTGGAATGAGTGGAGATAGAAAAAAAAACAAAGGAAAAATCCAACCATGATCCAAAGCCATATACAGAGTCAGATTTGTAGCTAAGAGCCATATTTGAGAGCCATGTTCTAGAGAAACATTCAAAAGGCACATTGAATGATTGGTTTCCTTCTAATATTTTGGAGACCAAAAACCTCTCAGTAGGGAGGTGTGATACAAAACTAACCCAAAATAAAAAATAATGGTTGTAAGACTCAATACGCACAAGAAATTCAACAATTGATGAAGTTTAAAATAAAAGAAAAGGCAATGCAACAATAAATAAATTAAATGAGAAAAAGAAAAGAAAAAATGAGAGAAAAATGAAGAGAGAAAGTTGGGAATGGAAAATGGAGAGACAAGGATGCTTGGTCTTCCCATTTCCCCTAGCTTTGCCTAAATCTTCTTATATATCAACCCACAAAGGGTCTTTTGGGCTGAGAGGTGAGGATGCAAAAGAGGACTTACTATTTAAATTGTTGAATTCCCCATGAGCCTGCAACTTGCATTGTAACCTAAAATTGTTGAAATAAAGGTTGAGCAACCATTTGAATATAGTTTTCTTGTTTGGGTTTCCAAGGAAAAATCTATGTGTTTTCTATTGTGTTTTAATTATTGTGTTTAATGTGCATATAAATGTTTTTGCATTTGATTGCAGGTGACATGATTGACTCTCTATTATATTGAATTTATCAAGCATTCCAGTTCATGGTCTGCGTGATATGTTGATGTTAGAGGCTAATGGTTGTTTCCATTCTCACATGGGTTAATTTAGGGATATGTTGAACCCTAATAGCCACATCAAATCCTTTTAATTATTTAATCCCCTTTTTATTCAAATCAAAGGCTCTGTTGGCAAATTCAAATAAATCGCATAATTCACACACACACACACACATATGTAATTTTAAGGTCACGACCAAGCCATACACCAAATTGGTGTATGAGACCCCCTTGTTTTCAAGATAAGGGACCCCCTCCACTCAACGATTTGAATAGTAAAGTATACATAGGTATATGATGTAGGAGCATCCACATCAACATTAAAAGGAGGACAATTTGGAATAAAGCATATCACCCAGCGCATGCATGAAGCTAATTTGAACTATACAAAGGAGATCACACCTTTTGAACTTGTCTTTAATGAAAAGAAATGTAATTAATGTATGGAGGCTAAGGCCATCCCCAAAATATCCTTTGGGATTGTAATCTCTTTAATGTGTAGATGTATTGTACAGATGTCAAGATTGGCTCTGATCTGTTTTGTAAATGCTCATTAATGTGATAGGAGAGAAGTAAGTAGGAAGGAGGGAAGGCTCGAGAATCCCATTCACATATATAATTCATTTTCTTGTTGATTTG
>JZKD02S2083821.1:162513-197362 GCA_000966675.3 Picea glauca | reverse complement strand
GAGAGCTAGAGATCATTGTATGAGTTGTTGAAGAGTAGTGGAGAACTTCCTGTATGTGTATATATTTTACCACTTGAATGAATCGAACAAAGAATCTTTGACCCAAATGTTTGGTGTTGTTGTTTCTATGTTTATCATAATCAATGGTATGATTCCTGTTCATTTAAATTCTTTGTTTATACTTGTTCTTGTGCTTGTGAATGTATTTTCTTATGCTTGTGAATGTATTTTGTGGTTAAATACATGAACTTGTAGAGTTAGAATAATTTTCAATTGTTTCCCTTCTAAGAGCTCATGCAAGTAGTGCACATTTTTCCATAAGGAGTGTGTTACATAGTTAAGTTTTTCTCAGAGAATATCAAGAGAGATAAGGTTGAATATTTGACAGTATTAGTGTGGAGAAAGCACAGATCCACACAAGGAGTGTGCAGGACAAGTAGTTATCAGACTCTTTGTGAAGGGGATAAAAGTCGGTTGTTACAGAGCTCCGTGAACGCAAGGAGTGCGCTTAAGGTTTCAGAACCTTGGAGGAACAAGCTTAGGAGAGATAGCAACCAGAGCACTCAAGAGAGAAGACTTAGAAAGTTTCTAAGTTACAATATTCTACAATGTAGGAGGAGTTCACGGAGGGCAGACCGAAGTCCCATTTACCTCGGGAAATTAAGTTCAGGAGGACCAATGACCGTGATTCCTTGAAGGGAAGAGTTTGAAGAATTGATGGTGAATATCCTATGGGATATTGCCAGGAAGTTGACGATCGTCAGATATGGAATTAGTTGCATGAAGGAAAACCATCAAGACCCTTCATCACTTAGTATATTCGGGGATTTTAATAGGTGTACAAGGAGAGGGACCTATAAAGTCCTTAGGGAGCAGAGTAACCATGGTCATTGATCTACCGTGGACAAGCATTGATGGATCATTTATTCGGGAGGTTAGAGATTCACAAGAATTGCGAAGAGAAAAGGATCATTTCGTCAAGGTCTCGAAGTCAAAGTACATGGTTGAATTAGAACCGATGGATCAAAGAGGGAACATGGCATAATATATGTCACTTTAGAGGTAGAGCACCCCAAGAGAAAGGGGATAAGGGAGAGTGGACTGGAGGTCATCCAAAGCCGAAGATGGGGACTCATCCTGATTGACAAGAAAAAGTGGACACATGGAGAAATCCTGTGAGTTCAAGGTATATCCCTTTAGGATCTTGGAAGAAGCAATGGCTACCAAGAGTCCTGAAGCCCAAATCTTAGCGCCTTTTTGGGTTAAGCCCCAGGTCATAGCGCAAGGTCATATGATGGAAGGGGCATAATGGAGGGAGCTAGTGCATGTCATTTACAATCTTCTTAAAAGGGAGAAAGCACTTGCAGTTATTTTAAAACCTGCATGAGGAACTAAAGGGGCATGTGTAAGCTTGTTTGGGGGTCCATTAGGGGCCCAAAGAGTCAATTCGGCTCCATTTATTAAACGATCCTAGACCAGGAGGTCGATAAACCTAGGAGGAAGAGGGGGTTTGCATCAGTATACATACCCTACCCCCCTCTAGATTTCAACTTGTGACCTCGTAGGAGGAAACACATGTTCTTAACCATTAGGCCCACTCAGGCTATATATATTATTTAATTTTTTTTATTTTTTTTCCAACAGAAAAAATCACATGAAACCATCTAATTACTTCCCCATAATTCATAGATGGTAAACAGAGTAAAACATCGAACCTGATTACAAATCCTAACCCAAAGGGGATCAATAGAGTCGAACTCATGACCTCCCAAAATAACCATA
This sequence comes from Picea glauca, assembly GCA_000966675.3. Lineage (NCBI taxonomy): Eukaryota > Viridiplantae > Streptophyta > Pinopsida > Pinales > Pinaceae > Picea > Picea glauca. The sequence goes on along the minus strand of JZKD02S2083821.1, from coordinate 195,580 downwards.
GGGGGAGAGATCTCACATCTGGCTCAAGACCACTTCAGCTAACCCTAGGGGATATATATATATATATACTAACACAGTTGGGACATCAAACGAGGCCCAACAATCTCAACAAATATCAACAATAGTTGGCTCAGGACTTGACCCCAAGAGCTCATTCATAATAACCACAACACACATCCACTCGATCTAACCCACTGAGCCATCTATATATATATATATATATATATATGGCCTGGTGGGTTAGATCGAGTGGATGTGTGTTGTGTTTATTATGAATAAGGTCTATATAGGTTAGCTCAATTGGATGAGTGTTGTCGTTATTATGAATGTGGTTGATATTTCTTGAGAATCAAATTCAAGCCAAGAAAGTGAAAAAAATATATTGTTACAGTCATAGATCTCATTAAAGATAATTAATTAGATGGTCTAAGTCATCTGACAGTTGTAATTAACCATTCATTTGACTGGAATCTAATTCAAGAATGAATTCCCCTTTAGAATACATTGCTACTATATATATCTTGATGGAAGAAATCACAATAAACCCTCCGAGTACTTACCCAAATTTCATGGATGGTAAACGGGGTAAACTATTGGCCCTGATTATGGGGTCTAACAAAGTGGGGACATCGAGTGAAGCCCAAAAATATCAAAAAATATCAACCACATTCATAATAACCATGATACCTCATTCATAATAACCACAACACTCATCCACTTGAGATAACCTATATAGACCTTATTCATAATAACCATAACACTCGAGCTAACCCACTGGGCCATATATATATATATATATATATATATATATATATATATATATAGGTTAGCTCAAGTGGATGAGTGTTGTGGTTATTATGAATGAGGTATCAGGGTTATTATGAATGTGGTTGATATTTGTTGATATTTTTTGGTGTCACTCGATGTCCCCACTTGGTTATACCCCATAATCTGGGCCGACAGTTTACCCCATTTACTATCCATGAAATGTGGGGAAGTACTCGGAGGGTTTGTTGTGATTTCTTCCATCAGGATATATATAGTAGCAATGTATTCTAGAGGGGAATTCATGCTTGAATTAAATTCCAGTCAAATGAATGGTTAATTACAATTGTCAGATGAGTTAGACCATCTAATTAATTATCTTTAATGAGATCCATGATTGTAACAATATATTTCTTGCACTTTCTTATCTTGAATTTGATTCTCACCTCCTTGTAATCAACAATCTCTCCCTCCTCAAAACATTGAGTTAATTATGTGCCTAAGTATCAACCATTTATCATTTATTTAGGTAATTGGGCATTCATGCAGGCCATACACACCCCCATCATGTCATACACATGGCTTGTTGAGTTCTCTACTTGGAATTTTGTGGTAATCTCTTCCCTTTGATTCTACATTGGCCAGTTACTTATATACACCAATTTCATTATTAAATTATAAGTGAATCATATTTCTTCTATCATTCCAACAAATGTTGGGTATTACTCATAGCCAAGGACATGGCTTGTTTTATCAAATTGCTTGGCACCTTGATTATTTTGTATTTTTCTCTCATTAATTGCTATAACCATTCACATATCTATATATGTGGTTACTACTTCATACTCACATGGTTGTTTTTGGATTTGAGGCCATTCCTTTTCCTTGACTCTTGAAATGTAAGAGTGATTAAGGTGGGCACATAAGAATAAAGGTAAAGGGTTAGTATAGAGGCTTCTAGTTTGAATTAGATTTTTAATGGAGGTTATATTGTGCTAGAAGAGAAAGTCGATGCTTCATATCAATCAGTTTTGATTGGAGTTGTTTATTATAAATCGTTTAGGACATTTGAATTGTTTCTCTACATTTGAGTTTGTCCATGTATCATTGTTAAGGTAACACTGACAAAGAAGAAATAATTTATCTTCTTTCTTATTGTTTATGCTAGAACATTTTACCCATTGTTCATATTGTAGCTTTGTATCTCTTGTTGCTAGACTGTTGATAGTAATAAAACCAATTCCCTTGGTAAAACTACAAAGGAATAATCCATTTGTTGCAAGTGGTTGTAATAAGGATTTGTAGATTATGATATATGTATAAGCAATCTTGGTGATTGGGAAAGACACACTTTGAAATAATAAAACACTTACATACACATTGCTTGCCATCTATCCTATTACGATATTTAGACAATTAGGAGTTAGTTAATATAAACTTGGTCTAATGTGTCATTAGGTTAAAGTGTGTTTCTTTAGTATACATTAGTATGCATTTGTAATATGACGGTCACAATATGTTCCCAACATAGAGTGATATAACGACTCATATTCTCCTCAATATTTATGGCTACACTGATCCATGGCTTAGCACCCGATTGGTCCATGATCTTAAATTAAAGAGCATGAAGGTTCATTTTCCGATGATCGATTGTGAGAAACTCTCTGCAATATATTTTATTTTTCATTAATAAATCGCATTGGCCACATTAGCTAGGGTCGTGGACGTTTCCCCACAAGGGTTTTACCACATAAAACATTGATGTCTTGATATTTGATCTGGTTGTGTGAATGGTTACTGAAGGTGTTCATCCTTTGTTGGAATATTTTTGTTGTCAAACATGGTATCATAGAACATTTGAAGACCCTCTCTCATTGTAGATTGAGATCTTGAAGTCGTGTTACCACATATATGGTTTCTTTCATTTTCATACATTTTTGGGCAGAGAGAACTCTTATGTTTTGTTCATAGTTCTTGTTTCATTTGAGAACATTTTTCATTTCACTCGAAAAGGTTTATGTTTTCCCAATATAAAACCACTTTAGTTAGATATGAAGGTATACAACATAAATACGCCCTTTTTAAGTTTTTATTATAGAGATAATATTTCAGTTTTCTATTTTTGTTTCTGGGTTACTACTCTTTCCAATATGTGTATGTTATTTTCCCTGCATTCTGTGCGATCTCGAAAAATATGAAACAGAGTGAAAACTTATATTTTTAGGGTAAGCTAATCGAGATATAATTTCTCGTTGTTGTCAAGAAGTGATTTTTTTTGTGTGTGTGAATGCATGAATTTTTTTTTTGTTGAGAATACACTTCAAGGTTGTCTTCCACAAAAACAACAACAAAAACACCCTCAATCCTCCTTCTTAAAATTATAATGTGTTTTTCACTAGCTCACTTGGTTAAAAGTTGTTTTTATTAAGTAAGAGGTATCGAGTTCAAGACCTTTTTTTTTTTACTTTTTTTGAAAAAGCTCATGTAGTCATTGTAAAGTGCATTTCACTTAATTATAAAAGTGAATCAGTATTAAATAACTTTAATATTTTATTTTAAGTTATTTGTTTTGCATGCAATTTTAATTTATAAAGTAACTTCATTGTAAAAGTGAATCCCACTTGTTCTATAAAAGTGGGTCACTTGATAAGTAACTTATTTAAAAGTGAGTTTATAGGCAAAGTTATATAAGAAGGAGAATCACTGCATGGACCAACTTATACTTGCCACATGGCTCTTTGGTTATCCTTTATGATTTTTTTCAAAAGGGCATAACTTTCACATTTGAAGTTTGTTTCAGTGTTATTTTTTTTAATAGCTTATTTTTTCGATATCTTTCCATCCAAACTATTAGTTTAAGATTTTAAATCCATATTCTATGCATATTTTAATATGCCTTCTCCCAATGATCTTTTTCTTACCAATACCAACTACTTCTCATGGAAATCCCATATGGAGGATGTACTAAGAATAAAGGATTGTATCAGATTACCCTGAGAATAGAGCAAGCCCCCTATGATGATGAAAATAAATTCAAATGGGATAATAAGAATGATGAATCACATGGACTAATCATAATGTCTGTCTCTCCCAATTTAAAGTTTCACCTTCAAGGAATTGATGGTCTAAATAAAGCTTGGGAAAAAATTGAAGTTGTGTTTGGTAAACACAATGTTATTCGAACCCACCAATTGGAAATTTAGTTAATGGACTTAAGTCCAAATGATTTTACTTGCATTGAAGATTAATTATCTAAATTAAAAACACTTTGACTTTTATTTATAGACTGCAAACTAGATCTGAAGGAAGACCGGTGCATATATTTTATTCTTGCTAAGCTTGGTAGTGCATATTCTATTTTTGTATCTACCTTTTATGCCACCAGAGAAGCTCTAGGGACTTCTTATAAAGAACCATATCTTGAGTCCTTTTGTGATTCTCTTATTTGAGAGAAATATAATTTGTGCAACTTGGATTGATTAGCACTGCAGGTACATCCAAAAAATCCTTAGTGGTCCAACAAAAAAATAAATCCAAAAATCCCAAGAAGAAACATTCTTTCCACAACAACAAGAAAAACAAGGGTCCCAAACCCTCTCCACCAGTTTCTACTCCTAATGGTGAAAAATGAGAAAAATACAAAAGTAAGATGACTAACAGACATTACAACTTTTGTGGGAAATATGGCCATGTGGAGTCTAAATTTTTTAAAAAGATGGAATCCTTAGAAGCAACAACGAAGAAGAACAACATCATTATAGATTATTCTTCTTCTAACTCTTATTCTCATCGACATGCAATTTATGATTATGGTTTCTCCTTCAATGCAACTTCTACTTATTCTTCTTCTGAGTGGCTTACTGATTCAGGAGAATCTTATTATATGGCTAAGGGTAAATCCATAATTTTTTCTCTTAATGAATTTAACACCAAGAAAATATATGTTGGTGTTGATAGAGCTCTTAGTGTTGTAGGGTCTCTAACAGTTCAGGTAGATAATGGTCATTTCAATGATGCATCATGTGTTCCAACTCTTTCCTGCAACCTTATATAAGTGTATCAAATCACTCATTCAAGTGAAGGTAAAACCATAGATTTTTCACCTCACCAAGTTGTAATCAAGGATTTAAAATATCCTAAGCATGTCCTCACATCTAGAATTGTTGATGATATTACCGGGTTGTATAAGTTTGACAACTTCGGGACATCATCTTTTACAACAATTTTGTTATTCATAGTGATGGCTTGAGCAAACTTTGGCATGAGTGTTTTGGTCATCTAAACTATCACTCATTGCAACAACTATGTAATCAAACACATGGTGACTATTCTTCCTCTCATATATTGCAAAGATGGTGTTTATCTCAATTGTGTTGTTTCAAAACATCATTGGGATAGTTTTGACAAACATGCCTCTTGGCACACCTCGACCCCTTTGAAACTTGTTCATATTGATTTGTGTGGTCTACTTTCATTTCCTTCTTTCTATGAGTGCGACTATTTCTTAAATTTCATTGATCAATTCTCCAAATGCACTTTTGTTTACTTCTGAAAACTTAAGAGCATAGTTTTTGACAAGTTTTTGGCCTACAAGGCCTTTGTAGAAAAATAATATGGACATCAAATTCAAAGATGAAGAATAGATAATGGAGAGGAATATGTGAACAATAAATTTACAATTTATTGCACTACACAGGGCATTCAAATGAAACATATTGTTCCATATACACAACAACAAAATGGTTTTGTTGAGAGAAAGAATCTCACATTGAAAGAAATGTCTAATTGTATGATCCAATATAAAGGATTAAGTCTTCATTATTTGGCGGAGGCCATCAATTATGAAAATTACATAGTAAATCACATTCCCACAAAGGCTTTAAAAAATATAACACCAAAAGAAGCATGGAAAAAAATTAAGCTAGATGTCAGCCACTTCTATGTATTTGGTAGTGTAGTACGAGCTCACATTCCTGATGAGAAAAGGAAAGATTTATAGCCTAAAAGGGAGAAGTGTGTTTTTTTTGGATATTCTGAAGATGTCAAAGGTTATATACTTCTTCAACATCATTCTAATGAAATTATTATTAGAAGATATGTTAAATTTGATGAAAATATCTTGGCCTGCAAGCCTAATTCAACGTTTGTGCCATCTTCAACCTGCTAGCATATTCAAAATGTGTGCCATATTACGTTCCTATTATGGTTTCTTATTTATATGATGATGAAGTGAGGATGAAAATCCACCTCCTCCTACTCACCTTCCTCCAAATGATTCCATTAAACATGAACCTGGACCAACACCATTGCTTCCTAGATGGGTCCGTTCAACTCAAGTAGCAATTGGTGATCCTTCAGATTAGTGTCAGACATGTTTACAATTTCAATGAGCCTCTTCACTTTTGTCTCAAGTTTCATATACTCATGATCCAAAAACATTTTCAAAAGCTTCAAGTCATCTAGATTGGGATACAATAATGAATGAATAGTATCGCTCTTTAATGGAAAATGATACTTGGGATCTTGTACCTCTTTCGAAAGGAAGAAATATTGTCATATGTGAATAGGTGTACAAAAATAAGAATGCATTAGATGGAAGTGTTGAAAGACACAAGAACTAGTTAGTTTCCAAAGGGTTATCTCAAGTTGAAGGCATTAACTATAATGAAACTTTTTCCCCTATATCCAAAACGAATTCCATCTTCCTTGTTCTAGCCCTTGCTACCTCACATAAATGGTAGGTTCATAATATAGATGTTAAATCCACCTTCTTGCATGGGGATTTGCAAGAATAAATCTACATGGAACACCCTCTTGTCTATGTCTAAAACGAATCCATCGCTGTGTTATAGCATCAAATGCTACCTCTAAATCTTTGAGTCTCTTGTTGGCCTTATCCCTATCTTCCTTAAATACAACCATTCCCCATACCTCCTTGATACCTTCTAAAAAAACAAATTTGGAAGGATATACAAGCCCTAACATTTATGCTACCCACGTACATGCGGGCTTCTTAAGGAACACCCACATACATGCTAATAAATGTTCAAAAAATATAATTATGCCCCAAATAAAGATGAGTTATGGGAGTGGTTAGTTGTCTAAATATTTTCTCTCATACTCAAATATCTCTAACTGATTGGAGACCACATAAAATGAACATTTCGCTCATGGAGAAAGAAAATGATACTTTGCACATTCAAGCAAGCATTAATTGGGTTATTCCCGTCGAGTCTGTATGCCCATTTTATCCATGTTACTGATAATTTCTTGACCTCGAAACCCTTGTTTCCAGTTTCCCTTTGATCACCAACCTTTTCTCACCAAGAGTGTCTCTCTATACCCTCTTTGGGAATGTGGTGACTTCAATGTCAAGAACATCCTTATAGCAGGAGCCGAGGTGGAGGAATATAGGATCTCTTTCAACAGGGAAGCACTACATTGAGCATGAGTAAGTTGTAACCACCTTGCTACTTTTCATTAATAATACAAAAAACTCGTTCCTTCGAAGTATCTTGTGTTATTGTTTTTCATATTTACAATGTTTTTGTATATATTTCAGTAGAATACTGATTGCTTCATTTTTTTTTGTCATTTTACATAGAACTAACGGGTAATTACTACTATAACTACCTCTCCATATAGATATACTTATTCAAGGTTTTGCAGGTTGCGAAGAAACCCTCAGGAAGGAGCAGAAGGACTCCATCAATTGAGAACAACACTGAACGTTGGGATCATGGTGAGTCGGTTTTCCTCTTTTTCAATAAGTTAGTTATTCTTGTGCAATTAAATTATCTTATATTAGTATGGTATTTTGTTTGGAATGTACTTTATATATCATCATAGGTATGTTGAAGTATATCCCACTAATATAGGGGACTTTCCCAAAAAGAAGAACGAGTGACCACATTGGGGATTTTTCCCTAGTGGTTCTACTTTGGGCTTTAGTTTTGTGTTTGCTTGGTTTATTTGTATTTATTTTTCCTTAGATTTCTACTTGGTGCTTGAATCAGTAGTTTACATTCATTAGAGTATTTCTCCTTTTCATTTGAGCCAATTGTCTTGTCAACTTCCTTGTTTTTTGAATATTTTGGAGAACACACACGGGTTGTAGTTGACACAGTTGTGTACATACACGTTCTTGACAGTGTATATAGTCTCCTATACACAGGTCTCTTTGTAGACAGTCGCCTACATCATCCTAAGAAAGGTTTTTTAATGAATATTTTTTTTTTGAGGTTGTTTGGAAAGGTGTCTAGGTTCTTGTTTAGACTCTTTTCTGGTTGTTTGTTAAGTCTTGTGGTAATTTGTTTTGGATTATATAAAGAAAATAAAACATTTTTGTGCTTTCACTTTGTTGGGCCATTCTCATTTTTAGAGATAGTTTGGGAAGTTACTTCTTTTTTAGGCCTTTTTTCCAAGATTCTCTTTCATTTCTATATTTTACAAATCCTTATAGGTATGAAGTCTTTTCATCTTTCCTTTTTTTTTTGTTTCTTGCTAGTATTAAGGAGAAAAAATCATTTTCAAATCTTTCTTATACCTTTTACTTTTTAAACAAGAAAAACAAAAAAAAAAATCTAGAAAGTAAACTCTGTATTTCTTATTTATCCCTTGCCCTTATTTCAATGAAGAGAAAAGATTTTATAGTATGCTTTCTTCTCTTATAGTGCTTTTTAATTTTCAATTTTCATTTACATACTTGAAAAAAAAATAAAAAATTGTTTCTATAGCTTTGGTGAAAATAATTCAAAAATCTTGTTAGTTTTCTTACATTTGAAAGTTGCATTAGTTAGTGCATTTCATCTAAAAGAAAAAGTCGCATTCTTTGCATATGAAAAGAAACAATTTTCTTAGTTTAATTCTAAAGTGTTTTTTACACTCATATTTTTAATGAAGAACTACATTTTGCATTTGTGTTCTTAAGTGTTTTTTTTTTTAGTCCGTCAAATCACCATTTAGTTTCACTCGTCACCCTTTTGAGTAAATAATTGCCCCTATAAAATGAATGCTAACTAAAATCAATTAGACATTTTTCATTTTCCTGGGGTAAATAAACTAGTCTAGGCAAGCGCCTTGGTTTAGGTTGGAGAGTTAATTTCTCCAAGGCCAAAAACAAACGCAGGAGTCTAAAATAGGGAGTGCAAAACCCAATTTCATATAAGTATAGTGGGGAAGCTCCTTTAACAGAGGATTAAAACACGAGGTCATGTGAAGTAGAGACGAGGCGATAACCCCTCCTACGTTTCACTAGGCATAGTGGAGAGATCATATTTTGGGGGTTTTTGTAGTGCCCTTAACTCTGTGAGAGGTGGCACCTTCGAGGCTTGGGGATTGGTTACCCTACCCATATGTTCAATCCCAGCTATTGACTATGCCTTCTAGACACTAACTATGAGTTGGTGCCCTTTTTTAATTTTATTAGATATATTAGAGGTGACTGCAAGGTGTTTTCTATGGTACCCGAGGTAGACGTCGTACCACATTTTTCAGTACTACTAAAGGTTTCCCTGCAAAGTGTGTGTACTTGCACCAAATAAGGATGGTTAGTGGATGTCAGGGTAGCTGCTTCTCACTCCTTCGTTTGTTGTTTAACGAAACTTAATCAACCCATGCCTTCGTCCAGAAGGTCCTTTCCATACTTTGTTACTATTGTGATATTAGGACCTAATCCACCTTACTCAAGATATTAGCAAGGTTATTTATGATTGTTTTTTGCATTTAGTAATTTTCTAGTGGTGTGTTCTACGATCGTAGATTGCTTAGGAAGGTCTATAGGTAGTCACCTAGAGATGAAAAATAAAAGTGGTTGGTCAACCGCAGTCATGATCAAGGATAATTCAAGGTCTTCCACCTGAAGAACTAGAAGTGAATACTTCGTTGTCTCCCTTGAGTCGTCAACTTGATAAAAATGACACTTTTGTATTGACTAGTCTACTTGATACCATAGATATGAAACCCACAAAAACTAATGCTTCTGCTTTGGAGGTTGTAAGCAGATTGGGTCTCGAAGATGAAGACTTCGCTTGTCATTTCAACCCTTCATTAAATGGAACTGACACTCCATTTGTTGCGTAAATTCTGGATCTCAGGTCGAACTTTGCTCATAGTTACCCTCTTTGGTGGGCCATAATGGAAGGGTCTTCAGAAGTGTTTTGGGTCGAGGTTCCCTACAACCCCCATGTTAGCAATTGTCACTGGAGGAATCCTTACTCCTGGTGTCTCTAACCAAATGACTAATGTGGTTCAATCCATAGTAGTCACATTAGTCAAACGCTATGCTCTGTTGATTATCAGGTTCACTCAACCTTTGGGTACGACCATGTCATAACCTTCAATAAGTAACACATTTTTTATTTGGTATGTCGTTAATGAGCATGAAAAATGTATTGACTATTTCTCAGTCGATGTCCCAAACTAAAACGTTCATATGGGGAGTTCTTTGATTCCCTACCAATATTTTCCTTTAGGAAGAGGTCATATTCCTTCATCGTTCCTTCTATCAAGAGTGGGTCATTCCCATATTCTGACCCTAATCCCTTCATGCGATGGAGTGGTCCTATGGGAAATGGATTTCAATCCACTGGCATGTTGTCTACTTTAACTACATTCACGTTATATGGTGCATTCGAAAGTAATCCTTTTACCACATCTACAGTTTTGGCAAGGGGAAACCCCTTCCAAGGAGAGTGGAATCCCATGCAAGGTTCATTCTCTTCATAAGGGATTTCGTCAAGGGGGAACCCTTTCTTGGTTAGAATATCCCTATGCAAGGATTTTTTCCTTCACAAGGGGGTCAGCAGGGAGAAACCCTGTTTTTTTGTTTGGGAACTAGATGGGTGGGGGTTTTCCTCCATTCAAATAGGTCCAACAAGGTTTTATCCAAAGCTATGGCCCATATGCAAGCTCTTCTTGGCATCCTGGTGCCAACACCAATCCATGTTATTCTTTTTCGACTAGTCCTCAACCCACAACTTCCAACATCCCTATCTAGAATTCTGGGTCTAAGCCAAGGTTACCTTTTCTAGCAATGTTAAAATTTTCATACCTGTCAAAGCTCATTAACAATCTAGTTTGTCATGATCCAAACTCACCACCTGTTCCCATCAAATTTCTATCTGACATTCCTAAGTTTGAAGGTAAGTCTGATGAATATCCCAACAACCACGTAACAACATTTCATTTGTGGTGTTCCTCAAATTCGTTAAATGTTGATTCAGTCCAACTCCACCTTTTCTAGAAAAATATTATGGGAGTCGTAGCAAAGTGGTACATCAAACTTGATGGTGGATCATTTCGCACTTTTCACGATTTTGCATTGGTTTTTCTAAACCATATTCAACTACCTATATGTTACGATGTTGACACCGATATCTTGTATACACTGAAACGGGACAAATCCAATAATATCTTGGATCATATCCAAGAGTGGAAAATATGGAAGAGATTTATTAAATTCAAATATCCTCTTGAATTATTCTTGGAATGGTTCCTCAAGTCTCTGTTTTCGGTCATATATAAATATGTATCCACATTAGAAGTATTTTATGAGGAATAATCAATCTTCAGGGCCAAACAATTAGATTTGATCTATTTGTAGTTTGGGATCTTTTATGAAATTATACCAAACACACCATGACTTAGTTTCAATCCCACGAAAATTAAATTAGGACCCCATATTGATGGCATCGTAGGGTCCGTTAAAAGTATTGTCATAGATATGGTTGCAAACTAGATGCAACATATGACTATTCATTAGTATGTGGTTCTTCAAGCTACTTCTTTGACCATCCCCATTGTCCAGTGGTCGGATATTTATTTTTTACAATCAATGACCCCAAAGGGCACCCAACAAACCTAAGGGAAAGCTAAAAAGGGCAAGGATAAGAAAGGAGGTGGGGGTAATAAAAATGAGAATCTGAAGGGAAATATAGAGGCGAAAAGAAGGAGATAAAAAGGGTGAAATTCCCATCCAAGGTATTTGGAGGTGATCACCTTACTCATCAATTCCCACATATGGAAGAGGCCAATATCTTGATAAAACAGTAACACCAACATCAATAGCCTATTGTACTGAAAAAATTGTTCTAGCAAGGGAAAAATATGCAGATGAGATATTCCACTTAAAATCTGCAAGGGGGCACCTCAAGTGCACCTTTTTCGGATGGATATTACTCATTCATCAAAATTTTCAACCATACAAAAGAAGAGGAGGTGGATTTTTTTACTAGGTCTCGCGATTACAATAATTCTGAATAGATGTCAAAAGGAAAAGAAATTTCAGATCCTTGAGGTTCTCTCCATATAGAGAAACCTGAGAAGAAAATGATGCCACGCATACTGAAAGGTGTGTACAAAAGGGTGTCACACAATCTTGATACTCGATCTTCTCCCAACTATTATATCGTTGAGGACTTAGCTCAGATGTCTTGTGCAATGTTTACCTTAGAAGTGCTCCAAAGTTTCCATGCGCAATGAGCTGCATTGTTGTCCATGATTGGACCTACTGACTCTTCGAGCCAACTCATTATGAATTTTGATGCTACTAACATGAGGCCTTTCCTTCCTTATCTTGTATCCTTACATATCAACCTTGTGAATGTAAAACATGTTATTAGGAGGACCATCATTGACGAAGGTGCTTTGATGTGTGTCATGTCTTTGTCCTGTTGGAAATCCATTGGCTCTCTAGGACTTACCCCTTCTCCCACTCTTTTGATCGCATTTGATGGACGATATTTAAAACCACACAGATTTATTTCCTCTTTTCAGGTATAGCTAGGAGGAAAGTACATTTCCATAAAAGTTGAAGTATTCAACATGTCGCTCAACTATAATATTTTGTTAGGAAGGATTTGGACCTACGTAATGACGATTGTCGTCTCATTAGTTTTTCATGTTTAATGTTTTCCCCATGAGCAGGGGATCATAACAATCAACTAGATGACATTTAACCACTCCGACTCCATAGAAAATTTAGGATCCACAACCCTAATGATTGAAAACTCTCAGGCAACAACTAAGATTATCAATGTTGGATGTATCCTTCGCTCATGGGAATATTTAATTTTCCAAAACCGTTTTCTTACATGTGTGATATTCCAGTTGGCTACCAAACGTTGAGCTCGTCGGCCCCCATTACAAGAGTTGGTTCATTTAGAACCTTGTATTTGGAATATTCATGGGTGTTACCCTCACCTTGAAAATTTATAAAGCATCATGCAAATTCCAGGAAGGCCATTCCGCTATCTATAGTTAAGGTTGCTTATCGATTTATACAACAAGCTATTATAGACCTTGACCAAGCTCCTTCATGGTTGAAAGAAGATGATCATTTCCCAAAGCCTATCTTGGCTCATAATTCTTTGAATTCCCTATATTTTTTTGATACTGCCTTGCCTTCTGATGAAACTATTATAGAGGTAATTACATGATTAGAAAGGCCATGGGAGGATATGCATCATCGATCATTCTTCCTCCTTGAGATCAATCGTCTAGAAAGCGAAGAATATTGGTAAATAATGAGTAGAAATGTTGATCAATGTGTTGAACCCTTGGAAAAGAACGGTGTTTATGTCAAAGGTAACATGGATAACATATCAAAAATTATTATGATCAACATTTCTAAAACCCATGGCTTTGTTGACACTATTTTTATATGGGTAGACTATTCTCTGAAAGATATCTTCACGTATATCTCTTTTTTTATAGTTCTACAATGTATTCACCTGGTCCTACAAAGAGATGCTGGAATAGACCCTTGAATTGTCAAACACGAGATTCGTACTTACAAAAATGCTAAACATGTTTGACAAAATTTATGACTAGTTAATCCGAGGAAGGTGGAAACTATTAAGGATGAGGTTGAAAATGTGTTTAAGGATGGTTTATTTACCTGGTCTCTCTCACTAAATGGGTGTCGAATTCCATTCATGTTGAAATAGATAAGGGGACCATACATGTTTGTATGGATTTATGATATTTGAACAAAGATTGTCTAAAAGACAACTTCCCCACACCCTTCATTGATCAGATTATCGATGAGTGTGCGAGAATAAAAATATTCTCCTTTATGGATGTTTTTTCTCGATACAATCAAATTCAGATCCATCCCAAGGATCAACACAAAATGACATTTATATGTCCTTGGGGGACTTTCGCGTATTGTAAAATTTCTTTTGGTCTAAAAAATGTTGGAGCCACATTTCAGCATGCCATGTCATTTTCCTTCCACGAATTGAATTATATTGTTGAGGCTTATATGGATGACTTGGGTGCTCACTCTTGGAAAGGGATAGATCGTCCAATGCATCTTAGACTTATTTTTGAAAGACGTCATTATTATCGTATTCATTTGAACCCGAATAAATCCATATTTTATGTTGTATCAGGGCATCTGTTGGGTTTCTTGTATCCAACAAAGAGATCATGGTTGATATGTTAAAGGTGGAGCAAATATTTTAGTTTCCACCCATGTGAAAGATTTTTCAGTTGCAAAGTCTTCAAGGAAAGGCCAAATTCCTTCGACGATTTATTACGAACTATGTTGACATCACCAAGGGTTTTATGCACTTGTTGAAGAAAGGGGCTCCCTTCATTTGGTATGAGTTATCCCAGTGAGCTTTCGACATGCTTAAGAAAGTGCTTATGTCTACGCCTCTTATTAGTCCCCTAGACTATAGTAGGGACTTCTTGTTGTATATCGCCTCAATAGAAGACAAAATTGGAATGGTTTTAGTTAACAAGGATGATAGCTCACAAAAGCATATCATCTATTAACTCAATCACGATTTGATTGGACCTGGAATCAATTATTTGCATGTCGAGAAATTAGCCTTGGAAGTTGTTCATGTTGTTCAGAGACTGCAACATTACATCTTATTAAATAAAACCATTGTAGTTGTTGATGTCAATCCATTCCAATATGTCCTTACACGGCGTATCATAGGGGGAAATTATAATAAATGGATTGTTATTCTGCAATAATTTGACTTGGACTTCATCTCTACTAAGTCCAAAAAATAGTTGGTTTTCTTTTAATTAATGTTGGAGTTTCCTAGGGAGAATGAGGAACCCGTGGTTACATATTCCTTTCCTATTGAACATCTATTCCTTATTTCTTCCAGTGATCCTTGGTACAAGGATATCCTTATATATCTATAGACTCTCATGTTTTCTCCATATTATTCATGTGATGATCGGCATTAGATTCACCATAGGGAGAGGAAATACCTCATCATCGAAGACCCCTTGTATCGTCATGGGGTTGATTTGATTCTCCATCAATGTTTAACCCATGAAGAAGCGGAGTTTGTGCTCAATGAATTCCATAGTGGAGCATGTGGCGATCACTTATCAGGGTTGGAAAAAACCCAAAATATCTTGCACATTGGGTACTTTTTGTCGACAATCTTTAAATATTGTGTTGAGGAAATCAAGAAATTCCATCCTTGCTAGATATTTTCTCAGAAAATGTGCTTGCACCTTGCTCCACTTTTCCTCATCATCATTGTTGGTCCGTTCATAAAGTGGGCAGTTGATCTTACTACATTCCACCCTCCATCGTCTAGGGTTAATCATTACAAAATTATGGTCGTCAAATGATTTACTAAGTGGGCATGGGCCATGTCTACTTTCGGGAATGACGGTGAGACTACAACCTTATTTATATTCAACCAGGTTATCGCTAGGTTAGAATTTCTGAGAGAGATTATCACTGACCATGGAAGTCACTTTCATAATCGAATGATGTATGAGTTAGCATATAAATTGGGATTTAACAAAGAGCATTTGTATCCTTATTATCCATAAGTGAATGGTCAAGTAGATGTCGTAAACAAGTCTCTCAATACCATACTTCAACGCATTGTCAATAAGATAAAATATAATTCAAATTTGATCCTTTATTTGTCATTATGGGCCTACCGAACCTCGGTCAATACGGCCACAAATTTTTCACTGTTCCAACTCATTCATGGGGTGGAAGCAGTCATGCCTATTGAATGTAAAATTCCCTTGTTAAAGATTGCAATCAATCTCCTACCTAATATGACTGATTTAGAAGCATGTCTTGTTTACTTATAGTAGCTAGATTAGCAGTGTCGTGATGTTTCCATCATGAATGAGAAACACAAAAAATGTGTCAAGTATCAGTATGATAAGTCGGTCTGCCCAAGGATTTTTTCTGAGGGTGACCTTGTCCTGGTTTATGATCAGGATAAATATGATTTAGTAATTGGTACATTCAATCCAATGTGGTGTGTTCCTTACATCGTGAGGCATGTACTTCAAAAGGGAGACTACGAGTTAGTTGATTTTGAAGGGAATGTGTCGCTGGAGCCCATAAGTGGGCTCTAACTTAATAAGTGTTTCTCTTAAGCATTGATGCTCATGCATTTTATCTTTGTATTTATTGTACATAAACAATAGGTCTAGCATTATTTATTGTACATAAATAATAGGTCTTAGGTTGTTTATTGTGTCTCCACTTCATTGATAGATGTCCATGGAATCTTCGGTTCATGTCAAGTTCATGGATGATGCAAGCTATCACACTTGGAATATTACTTTCGTCACGTTGGTGATTTATTCACCCGAGGGCCAATTGGTTGTATCTAGAGGCGCTTGTTTAGGGCCAACAAGGAATAATGTGGTCACGTATAGTTTTATAAATGAACTCTTAAGAGATGTTATTGTCCATGGCATCATGTATTTATAGGTTCTCCTAGATTCCCAATTGATCGTGTGATAGCTAAATGGTCAATTTCGTTTTCATGATCCCACATTACACTAACAAATCCTACGGGCGTCGAGTATGTCTTCCAGAATGATGTTTTAATTATATTACTTACATTCATATTTTTAGAAGTGAAATTTATGTATCTGATGCACATGTTAATTATGTACTAGATTGACATTTTTTACATATATAAAAGAAAAACATACATAATTGTCTTGGCATCTTTACAGGAATAATGTGCGTGTCATTGATTGCAAGAACAACAACGAACCAAAACTCGAGAGTGCAGAAGAGGAGAAATCTAAGAAGAGATAGTGGTTTCCAGAAGTGCGGACGAGGTCCAAGAGGTAGACTCATAGAAGGAGAAAAGGTCGAGACCCATGAACACTTAGAAATCATTCTAAGTCAGAGAGATCAAAATCTCAGGAGGAAGAGAGACAGTGGTCGTTGGATCACCGATCCAGAGGACCAACAATCATTGGATTGAATTAATGAAGGATAGGATAAGTGGGGAAAAATGATTGAGAATTAAATCATCCAAAATTTCTTCATTCGTCGGATTGATTTAAATGGAAGGACATGATAAGAAAGGGCTGAGATATGAGATCTCGATCACCTGATTTTTTGTCAGCCATCAGATTGAAATAAGTGAAAGGATAGAATAAGTTAGAAGAAGGACATGCTAATATCAGTGGTTGATAATAGGGCACTCAGATCTACGGTCAACAAGGCATATCGAAACCCCCTAGCCATTTTTCCTTTAACCATGGGGTGGGTTCCGAGTTGGTGGTATTTCCCATGTGGGACCCTCATATGTGTCACCTTCCCGTCAAATCGGACCCCTCTCTCTCATTACCACTTACCACCTAACTCCCCCTCCAAGTAAACCACCAAACCACTCATACATACCACCTTCACACTCTGACATCACACTCCACTACTCGCTACACGTCACACTCCACTATCACACTCTGCCTCCACACTCCACTACACTACCTACACGTCTCACCCACGTTAGCAGACCACCTCAACAAGGACATGTGGCATACCATGTCAGGAAGGACATGTGGAATACCACATCAACAAGTACACATGGCATAATCAAATGATGACAAGTGTCGAGAAGAAATTGGCTCATGCCATGTCAACAAGTGACGTTAGCAAGCTACGTCACTCCGGGAGATTTACTTCAGGAGGTTCATCACCAAAAAATGTCAAAATTCCTAAAGGACAAAGGTCCTAAGTCTCTCTCAACCATCCAATCTGAATATCACTTCGGGTGCATTCTCAACTGTTGATCTAGTTCAGTGGAAGGATAGTGTAAGTGGAAGTGTTAGCCGACAACAAGCAGTCTCCATCGTCTATGAATTATACAGAAGGTGACCACTCTGGAGGAGAATGAAACAACGATTATCCTAAAGTATCAAAGTCCCAAACACCGAATAACTAAAGAATACCCTGGTCATTGATCGCTAGGAGGGGTTCGTGTCAGAATATTATACATTCGGGTGAAAGCACTCCGGGAGAAACAAGTGCATAGGAGTTGAAACTCTCAAAGCCCAAAGTTTCAAATTCACTCATGATCATTGATCGTGTAGGAGGGTATGTGTCAATAGATCATTTAATTTGATTGAAAGCATTCATGGAAAAGCGAAGCGCCGAAGAGTCGAAAAGGATAGAGTCCCGGAGCGAAGGATAGTCATTGGATTAAGGAGGAAAGATGTTAGTAGATCTTCCATTTCGAAAGATATCCAGTCAGAAGAAACGAGAAGTTGAGATTTGAAATCTCTGAAGTCTTGAGACCCAAAGGAGATATAGACTGTTGATCCGAGAGGGAAACGCATCAATGGATTGTCAATTCCAGAAGATTGACGTACGGAGGAAAGAACGGGTTGATATTTGAAACTCCTAAAGCTCGGATCATGAAATAAGTCACAGTTGTTGATTTAGGAAGGTTAAATATGATCCACAGATCATGAAATAAAAAATATGAACCGTTCGTTTAGGATCATCACCAAGATAGTGAGATCGATGGTATTGTCGCATTGCGGAGATTGAAAATGCATGAATTTTAAAAGGATGAAGGCGGGCCGCAATTGAAGCTACGTTTTTGGAGAAAGGACATGTGGAGGCTCGAGGTAAATTGTAGGGAAAAAATTAGTTTGATACAAACCACCTTTGGACGCGCCTGCAATCTCATGGTCACATGATATCTTTGCCCAAGTTCATATAGAGAAATGGATCTAGTGCTCACTAGACCAAGATCGGAAAGAGCCTTTTGAATAGACGTTTGGTCATCGTCGGTGGTCACATGAAGGAAGGGGCTTAGAAGACAAAAAATCCAAAAACAACTGACTGTGACTACCACATAAGACAAAGAGTTGAGACTGCTAGAGAAGCCAAAGAATCTTAGGATAATGCTCGCTAATGATGAACAGATTCAGAATAAATTCCAGAGAAGATGAACAGTTTGAATGATGATCAGGAAAAGGAATCGGGGTGAGAAAGACATGCAAAACAAAGAAGAAAGTGTGTTTTTTTGATAAGTTATGCATGTGGGTAGAATGTGACCATGTACAGGACCTAAACTAGAGATTAGAGGTGTAGTGTATAGCATGCAAAGACAACACATAGTATAAAGGAAGAAGAGAAGTTGAACAGAGGAATCAGAGTGCACAGCAGGAGAAAGAGCAGAGTATAGAAGTGAAACAGAGTAATAGAAGTTGGAAGAGGTAGAGGAGACATGGAGTTGTAACAGACCATATCAGAGATAGAGCAAGTAAGTAAAGTTTTTTAAGATTCAATCAGGGTGGTAGGGTGGTACTGGGGAGGATTGTAGTCCTCTAAATTCTAGTTGGTGCTAGAATATATTCTGGGAGTTGGTGCTTCCATCTAGTGGGTGGTAGAAAAACTTGAGAGTTGGTGCTTCCATCTAGTGGGTGGTAGAAAAACTTGAGAGTTGGTGCTAGGGAAAACTGAGAGTTGTTTCTCTCTGCAAGTTGTAGCTTGTTATCAGAGGTTGTAGCCCCATATTTGAGTTGGATCTCAAATATTGTGATGTACATGAAAGTTGGAGCTTGATTGACATCCTAAGAAGAAGAGGCTTTCACCCTTATGGGTTTCCTCATGAAAATCAATGTCTCTGTGTATTCTTTTTGATTGATCAAATATTGTATATCTATGCATGTTAAGTTATAAGCAACACATTAAATAATAATCTAGAAAGAATCAAAAAATAACAGGAAAAGTTTCAAGATTATATACATAACTGATTCTCCCCCCCTTCTCAATTATATTTCCAACAATTGGTATTAGTTTTGGTTCTTTTGATAAAAGGTAGATCCATAATATTGAAAATGACTAGTCGTGATGGAATTTCAACTAATAGACCCCCTCTATTTGATGGAACAAACTTTTCCTTCTAGAAAATAAGAATGAGAACACATTTAATGTCTTTGTGTGATGATGTTTGGGATTTCGTTGAAACGAGATATGTGAAGCATGTATTTTTGGCCTCAAAAGATGATAAGCTGGAGTTTATCTTTAATGCAAAATCAATGAATTCCATCCTCAGTGGACTTGTTGAAGCTGATTTTTTCAAATTCATGCACCGTGATTTAGAAAAATTTATCTGGGACAAGCTGATAAGTAGTTATGAAGGTAATGAAAAGGTGAAAGACGCAAAACTTCATACTCACATAATGAAATTTGAGTAGTTAAATATGGATGAAGATGAAACTATCAGTAAGTACTTATTACGTATAGAAGAACTTGTCAACACTATGAAAGGCTTAGGTCAAATGATAGATGAATCTTTTCTAGTCCAAAAAGTATTAAGATCTCTTCCTAATATATTTAACTCAAAGGTCCCTGCTATAGAGGAAATAGTTGATCTCAAAACGTTGACACTAGATTAACTTCTTGGAACCCTAACGTCTTATGAAATGAGAATCACCAAAGGTAAATCCACTACAATAGAGGCATATTTTAAAGTAGAGAAAAACACAGACTTCGATATAGATGAGATTGAAGCAAATTTTGTGAGGAGACTGAAGAAAGGATCAGGAAAATACAAAGGTAAACTACCAAATATTTCAACTGTGGTAAGATAGGTCATATTACATCTAAGTGTCCTCACAAAAGAACGGATTATACATATGATAATGAAGAGAAGAAAAAACATAAGAAGGTCTATAAAGAGAATAATTTTAAGAAGATAAAATAAATGATACCATGCTAATAGATTTAGAATATCTAAACACTAAAGATATAGGAAGTGAGTTTGATGATTTTGAAGCAGTAGTAGATCTTGAAGGAGAACTTGTCAGTGCCATGGAAGATATTGATAGACTCAGAGAAAAGAAAAGAAAATAAAAACAGTTACTGCTCAGGTATGAGAAAACATGCAATGAACCATCTGAAGAAATTGCTTTGTTGAAGTTTAAGTTAGAAGAATCTAAGAATATTGAAGACATCCTCAAACAACAATTGAAGGAAGATGAAACAAAAGGTGAAAAATTGGAAGCTAGAGTAGTGACTACCAGAAAAGATCTAGAGAAATTCCAGGCCTTATATCATCAGAATATGACAAGTATTAAAGCCTCAGAAGGATTAGCCTCCATTATGAATCAACAAAGGAATTCAAAGTTGAAATCTGGTTTGATTTATGAAGAGGGATCAAGTAGTGGTCAGCCAAAAAACAAAGAATCCATCAAGTTTATCAAATCTACAACCATTGACAACAAAAAACCTGCAGAAACAAAGAAAGAGAATCAACTGCCAAGGAGGAGTGAAGGAAAAGATACCAGAACTGAATATGTAGAACAAAGAAATAATGCACCCTCTGCTCAAGGAAATCATCAGCATGGAAGAAATCGACCTACTCAAAGAAGACAGTCATTTTCCAGCTATAAAGATTTTTTCTATGGATATTGTTTTTACTGCTCTAACTTTGGCCACAAAGTTGTAAATTGTTCTTTAAGATTTAGAAATGAGAAATCAAGACAACCAAGGACTAAATATCTACCACAACAAAGAATGATACTTCCAAGTAACAAACAACCACATAATGGAAATCATGTGATGGATGGGAAAAGGACGCAGATTACACATAACAATCATTATGATCCTTTATTCAATGAACCAGAATGTTACATCTGTCATAATTATGGACATAAAGATGCAGACTGTCGCTTAAAAAAATATAATCTAGATTCAAATCACAAAGCTAAAAATGTCAAGTTTTGGAAGAAGAATGAAGATGACAAGTGTGGATTAGTGTTGTCAACTCAAAGACAAAAATACACCTAGTATATTGACAACGGATGCTGCAGTCATATGACAGGTGACAAAAGTAAGTTCCTATTACTCAAAGAAAGTAAATTAGGGAGTGTGACCTTTGGAAATGATGCTCCAAGAAATATCAGAGGTAAAGGTGTAGTAAGCTTAAGTAATGGAAGAAGCAAAGCTCAAGATGTATTATTTGTTGATGGCTTAAAGCATAATCTTCTTAGTTTCAGTCAGATATGTGATAGAGGATGTGAAGTCACTTTCACTACCAAGAATTGTAAAATAAAGACAGTAAACACAGGAGAGTTGATTGCAAAAGGGGTTAGAATTGAAAACAACGTATATGTTTTGAAGGAAGATAAGGAGAAATGTCATTTAAGAAAACTTGAAAAAATTTGGTTATGGCACAGAAGGCTTGGAAACCTAAATTTTGATCATATTGTCAAATTGAATAATGAAGGCGATATGAAAGATCTTCCAAGAATATCTAAGCCTAATAACTCTGTATGTTAATCCTGTCAAATGGGGAAGCTGACTCATGCTCGATTCAAATCAAAGAGTTTTACATATTCAGAGAAATCAAATCAAATTGTTCATATGGATCTATGTGGACCATCGCAAAAGGAAGGAACTGGAGGAGAACGTTACTTTATACTAGTCATTGATTACTTCTCCAGACTTATGTGGGTTTCCTTTCTGAGAGAAAAATTTGATGTGTTTGAGAAGTTCAAAAAGTTTAAAGCGTTATCTAAGAATCAAAGAGGAAGGAAGTTAAAGGCAATTTGCTCAGACAAGGAGGAGAATTTTTTTCAAGAGATTTCAAAGAATTATGTGACAGACATGGAATTAAAAGAGAATATACTATTCTAGGTACTCCTCAACAAAATGGAGATGTAGAACGCCAAAATAGATCAGTTCAGCAAATGGAAAGGGATATGATGAGTGAAGGGGACATTTCACAAACCTTCTAGGTGGAGGTTGTTCACATGGTTGTTCATATTCTAAACAAAGCACATCTAAGGATGAACAGTGATAAAACTCCATATGAGTTGTGGTTTTGTATACTTGCATTAATCAATCACTTCAAAGTATTTGGAAGTAAATGCTACATCAAGAATAATGATGATCATATGGGAAAATTTGATAGTAGAGATGATGAAGGTATCTTCTTAGGATATGCAATGAACAATAAAGGATACAGATGCTTTAACAAAAGAATGCATAAATTAGTAGACTATGTTGATGTTCGAATTGATGAAGAAGCTCCTGTAAAAGATCAACATAGAATAAGCACTAAGCTAGATGAAAAATATGATGAGAATAATGAAGATAAGGAACATCAAATCTCAGAGTAACAAGAAGATGATGAATCAAGTGAAGAAGAGACACCCATACAAGAAGAGTCAGGACAACAATCAACATCAAATCCTTCCTCCAAAATTACTCAAAAGAATTATCCTGAAAGTCAAATAATTGGTGAGAAAGACAAAGGTGTACAAACTAGGAGAAGGATAATCAAAGACACTGAGAAATCACATATAGCCTTCATATCCATGGTGGAACCCAAAAAATTTAATGAATCCAGTAAAGACATAAATTGGTTAAAAACAATGAATGAGGAACTGGACCAGATTGAAAAGAATGACACTTGGGAAATCGTTCCTAGGACAACAAATAAAAATGTAATAGGATCTACAAAAACAAGATGAATGAGAAAGGAAATATTGTAAGAAATAAGGCTAGATTGGTTTGCAAAGGATATGCTCAAATAGAAGGACTAGATTTTGATGAAACATTTGCACCCGTAGAAAGATTAGAAGCTATTAGAATGTTTCTTGCCTATGCGTGTCATAAATAGTTTAAAGTCTATCAAATGGATTTCAAGTCATCTTTTCTAAATGGAGATCTAAAAGAAGAAGTCTATATGGAAAAACCATAGGGTTTCCAACTATCAGATAACCCTGACTTTGTCTGCAAGCTGAAGAAATCCTTATATGGGTTGAAACAAGATCCTCGTGCCTGGTATTACAGACTGGATAAGTATCTTCAAGACAAAGGGTTCAAGAGAGGAACAATTGACAACAATCTATATATCAAAACAGAGGGTAATGATTTTCACATTGTGTTGGTCTATGTAGATGACATCATCTTTGGAAGCAATAATGCTTCATTGGTACAATGGTTTTCTTATGCCATGCAGTCTGAATTTGAAATGTTTATGATAGGGGAACTGTCATTTTTTCTTGGTCTGCAAATTACTCAGAGGTCTAAAGGAATATTTCTTTCTCAGGAGAAATATCTAAGAGAAATGTTGAAAAGGTTTCAAATGGAAGATTATACACCTATGAGAACACCTATGGTCTCTGGATGCAAGTTAAGAAAGGATGATGACTCACCTGATGTTGATCAGAGTTCATATAGGTCTATGATAGGCAACCTATTGTACATCACATCATCTCGTCCCGACATAATGCATGTTATTGGAATGGTAGGAAGTTATCAGGCCTCACCTAAACAGATTCATATTTTAGTTGTCAAAAGAATATTCAGATACTTGAAAGGAACAATGAACTATGGCCTATGGTATCCTAGGAGTCATAATTTGCAACTATCATTCTATTCGGATGTTGATTGGGATAACTACGTGGATGAAAGGAAAAGCACGAGTGGAGGTGCATTCTTCTTAGAATATTCTCTTGTAGCATGGTTGAGCAAGAAGCAAGGTTCCATTTCCTTATTGACTACAAAATCTGAATACATTGCAGTTGCCACTTATTGTACCCAATTATTATGGACGATTGAGACACTAGTAGACTTGGAGGTAAAGTATAATGTATCGATCCCAATTCATTGTGATAATACTTGTGCAATTAGTGTGTCAAAGAATCTTGTATTTCACTCCACGACTAAGCATATACCCATCAAGTATCACTTCTTGAGGGAGAAGGTAACCAAAATTGTTGTTTATTTGCATTATATTCCATCCAAAGATCATATTGTTTATATCTTTACTAAACCGCTTGCAAATGATCGGTTTGAGTATCTATGCCAAATGTTGGGCATGACCCTGTTATCAAGTTAAAATAGTCTATATGATCAAGGGGAGAGTGCTCCTAGTATATCTAATCAAGGGGAGCATAGAGTCACTCTCTGTCATATTTGACATTGATGTCAAAGGGGGAGAAAAAGGTGTTGTATTTATGCTATAGTTGGAGGTCTAAGTAGAATAGTGCAACCTTTCAGGGTTTCCATCAATGCCAAAGGGAGAGATTGTTGGCATGTTTACAAGAAGAATGTGCTTGTCATTGATGGAAAAAACAAAAGTTAACCAAACCTCGAGAGCATAGAATATGAGAAAGCTCAGAAGAGATAGCGGTTTCCAAAAGTGCAGACGAGGTCCAAGAGACAAAATCGCAAGAGGAGCAAAGGTCGAGACCCGTGAACACTTAGAAAACCTTCTAAGTCAAAGAGATCAGAAGCTTAGGAGGAAGAGTGATAGTGGTTGTTGGATCATGGATCCAAAGGACTAAAAAGTATTGGATTGAATTAATGAAGGATAGAATAAGTGGGGAAAAATGATTGAGAATTTGATCATCCTGATTTTTTGTTAGCCGTCAGATTGATTTAAGTGGAAGGACAGGATAAGCAAGGGCTGATATTTGAGATCTCAATCACCCAAATTTTCGTCATCCTTTGGATTGAAATAAGTTGAAGGACATGATAAGTTAGAAGAAGGTTGTGCTAATATTAGAAATCGATAATCGGGCACTCATATCTATGGTCGACAGGGCATATTAGACCCCCCCACCCCCGACCTTTATTCCTTTAACCATAGGGGGGGTTCTGAGTTGGTGGTATTTCCCATGTGGGACCCTCATACATGTCACCTTCTTGTCAACTCAAACCCCCCTCATTCATTACCACTTACCGCCTAACCCCCGCTCTGAGTAATCCACCAAACTACTCATACATACCACCTTCATGCTCCAACATCACACTCCACTACCCGCTACACATCACACTCCACTAACGCACTCTGCGGCCACACTCCACTACACTACCTACACATCTCACCCACATTAGCAGACCACCTCAACAAGGATATTTGGTAGACCATATCAACAAGGACATGTGGAAGACCATGTTAGCAATTACACATGCCATAATCATATGATGACAAGTGTCAAGAGGAAATTGGCTCGTGCCATGTCAAAAAGTGACGTAAGCAAGCTACATCACTCCAAGAGATTTACTTCAGGAGGTTCATCACCAACAAATATCAAAAGTCCCTAAGTCTCGAAGGAAGAAGGTCCAAATTCGCTCTTAGTCTGATATGAAGATCACTTCGGTTGCATTCTCAACCATTGATCTAGTTCAATGGAAGGACAATGTAAGTAGAAGTGTTAACCGACAACAAGTGGTCTCCATCGCATATGACTTATTCAGCAGGTGACCACTCCAAAGGATAATGAAGCAACAATTAGCCTAAAGTCTCGAAGTCCTAAACACCGAAGACCGAAAGAAGGCCTTGGTTGTTGATCGCCAGGAGGGGTGCGTGTCAGAAGATTATGCATTCGGGTGAAAGCACTCTAGGAGAAATGAGTGCATAGGATTTGAAACTCATGAAGCTCGAAGTGTTGAAGTCACTCATGAGCATTGATCATGTAGGAGGGTACTTTTCAATAGGTCATTGACTCCGACTGAAAGCGTTCATGGAAAAGTGAAGCACCGAAGATTCGAAAAGGTTGGAGTCCTGGAGTGGAGGATAGTCATTGGATTAAGGAGGACATATGTCAATAGATATTCCATTTCAGAAGATATCCGGTCAGAAGAAACGAGAAGTTGATATTCGAAATCTCTGAATTCCAGATACTCGAAGGAGATCTCAACCATTGATCTGAGAGGGACACACATCGGTGGATTGTCAACTCTGGAATATTGACGTATGGAGGAAAGAAAGAGTTGATATTTGAAACACTCGAATCCCAAATCACAAAATAAATCATAGTCATTGATTTAGGAAGGTTAGATCTGATTTGCAGATCATGAAAGAAAAAATCTGAATCGTTCGTTCAGGAGAATCTTCAAGATCGTGAGATCAATGGTCCCATCGCATTGTGGGGATTGAAGATGTGCGAACTTTAAAAAGATGAAGGAGGGTTGCAATTGAAACCATGGTTTTGGATAAAGGACATGTGGAGGCTTGGTCTAAATTGCGGGGAAAAAAGTAGTTTGATAAAAACCACATTTTGACATACCTACAATCTCGTGGTCACATGAGATCTCGCAAGGTCATATCGATAAATGGAGCTAGCACTCACTATACTGAGATCATAAAGTTCCTTTTGAATAGGAATTTGGTCACCGCCAGTGGTCACGTGAATGAAGGGGATTAGAAGTCAAAGAAGCCAAAAATGACTGACTATAACTACTAGAGAATATGAAGAGTTGTGACTACCAGAGAAGATAGAGAGTCTCAGGATAACACCCTCTAATGATGAACAGATTCAGAATAACTGCCAGAGAAGATGAAGAGTTTGAATGATAATTAGGCAGAGGACTCAAGGTGAGAAAGACATGCAGAACAAGAGAAGAAAGTGTTCTTTTTCAATAAGTTATGCATGTGGGTATAATGTGACTGTGTACAGGACCTGAATTGGAGATCAGAGGTGCAACGTATAGCATGTAGAGACAAAACAAAGTATAAAGGAATAAGAGAAGTTGAAAAGAGGAGTCAGAGTGCGCAACAGGAGAAATAGCAGAGTATAGAAGCGGAACAGAGTAATAGAAGCTGGAAGAGGTAGAGGAGACATGGAGTTGTAGAAAACCACATCAGAGATAGAGCAAGTAAGTGAAGTTTTTTAAGATTCAATTAGAAAGGTAGGGTGGTG
The DNA here is from genome assembly GCA_000966675.3 of Picea glauca. Taxonomy (NCBI): domain Eukaryota; kingdom Viridiplantae; phylum Streptophyta; class Pinopsida; order Pinales; family Pinaceae; genus Picea; species Picea glauca. Next base: position 167,893 of record JZKD02S2083821.1, on the reverse strand, counting down.
CTAGGGAGGATTGCAGTCCTCTAAATTCTAGTTGGTGCTAGAAGATATTCTAGGAGTTGGTGCTTCCATATAGTGGGTGGCTATAGAAACTAGGTGGTTGGTGCTTCCATCTAGTTGGTGCTAGAGAAATCTAAGAGTTGGTTCTCTCTGCAAGTTGTAGATTTCTATCAGAGGTTGTAGCCTCATATTTCAGTTGGAGCTGAAAGACTATGATGTACATGAAAGTTGGAGATTGATTGACATCCTAAGAAGAAGAGGTTTTCACGCTTATGGGTTTCCTCATGAAAATAAGTGTCTTTGTGTATTCTGTTTGATTGATCAAGTATTGTATATCTATGCATGTTAAGTTATCAACAACACATTAAATAATAATCTAGAAAGAATAAAAAAATAACAGGAAAAGTTTGAAGCTTATATACATCACTGATTCACCCCCCCCCTCTCAGTTATATTTCCAACAAATTGTACATAACAATCGTATACCAAGGCAAAAAGAGATATGTATATATATTATTTTCATGTCCGATCATAAAAAATAAGGGTTTTAAATTACAAAATTCGGGCTCCTATCCCTGAATGTCCATCTATAGGCCGATCTAAAAATACGCCATAGTGTATCTATGTTGAGGGTACAGTAACTACATGTCATTGCATCTGCTTCAACAAGTCCTCGATCTGTACCATCAAAATATGATGTGTAAGGTGATCCAAATTCCTCTAGACACTCTACAAGGTGCGCTCTATCTGAGCAACATTGACACTTAGTTGTGCTTCACCGTGATCCCTGCATGGGTGATGTGGATATCCCTTTGGTCATCTCGGTGAAATATCTTTTCATTCATATGAGTTTTTTTAATTATAATCCATCCAAAAATATCTTTTTTTACTTTCCAAATAATTAAAACAAAATAAAAATTAAATATTTTGAAAATTAAAAAGTTTTCTTACTTATCTCTCCTAGGACACCACCAAGAGGTATGGGGATGTTAGTATCATGTTAAAATTGTATCCCCTCATAGGGATAATGATCTATGGCGATGATCTGATGATCCCACCGCACGAAGAAATCATCATCATGGGCATAAAGGACTCGCCCACCTCCTAGGTGTTGTATAACTATGGCCCACCATAGTAAACAAGGTTCCCTAAATCCATGTTGTGGCATGAATACTTTCAGGCTAAGAGAAAGAACTCTCTCAAAAACAATGAGAACAATATGCTTCCATAGCCAAAATTTTCATTCTTCCAATCTTACATTCAGTCAGTTGTACCTTCATGTTTTGTAATAATGAGGTACTCCAGTCATAAATCATTGTACGAAGACACTCTACTACATAAAAAATCTATGGCCGAGAGGCCTAATGTAAAGTAACAGAACCTGCAATCTAGGTAATTGTCTAAAGTATCACTTTCAGACTCATGTATTCTATATCACGAATTGGGATCTGACTCCCAAGACATTGTGTATTGAGTGTACAATGCTCTTTGATGTATTCCTCGATAGTCATCCCTACACCACCTCGAGCCCGAATATTTAACACATCTCCACTATGGGATAAATCGGTGATAAAATATATATCTTCAACTTCGATGATCAATAATTGACCATCCAACATGAAAGCATTGACATTAGGATTCCAATATCTGATAAGTAGCTGCAACAATCTCTTTTTTGCCTGTGTGTTGGGACACTCATAGAATTTTCTTAAACCACATATTTGAAGAGCTTCTAGAATATTTGGATGATCCCAAAGATCTTGATCATCATCCTCAATCTCTCTCTCATGCCATTCAAAATCCATTTTGTAGCTCCTGCAAAGAAAAAACATAATGTTTCAACAAATTTTGATTATATACGGACATGTGTGTGGGTCCCTTTCGATACTGGAATGTAGATATGCATCTTTCATTAATATCCCCCATGTATATGGTAGCATATGTATGGCCCGCGTTAAGATCAAGAGCGTACATGTCCGCCCCTTTCTAAAAATAAATAAATTAAATAAATTTTCAGTAAATTTGATTAAATTCTTGGATGAAAATGAAGATGGGTTAAAACTTGTCTACCCGGTCTCGACAAGACAAATTTCTTTGATTCTAGTTCCCATTATGATCGTTGGAATTTTGGAGGTTTCTCTACCTTTCTCGCCAAATTTGGTAAAAAACTCAAATGAAATAAGTTTTTGGGAAATTTCTTATATTATATAGAATTTGTAAGCCACTTTTATATAGTTTTTTCTTTTTTCGGTTATTATATCACCTATTAGATCATATATTTTAAATACAATGACCATTTGAGTTGAGCTTTTGCAAGCAAGGTGATCAGAATTGTATCCTTTTACCCACCAAGTTCATGTTTTCGACTCATTGAGGTAATATTTTGGTCACTGACATATAGGATAGGATCATTTTCCTCCTTGCATTTTGCATCCTCAGTGACCAATTATACATATTCCTTAGGGTCGACCCCACTTATTAGAGACACAAAACTTTCCATTTGATTTAAGTGTCATTCAGTTTGTGGTAGATCCTACTATCATGGGAATCTTAGATTAGCACCTGCTTTGCCTTTTGGTGCCCATGCTGAATTTATCTTAGGCTCGGTAGTCCTATTAGTCCCACCATGACATTATGTCAAAAACCTCATGTTCTTCTCAATCATTTTCTATCTTTTACCCATGGGAATCACATATTTATGTGTTAAGTTGTACTATTGCATTGTGTTTCATTGCTTTCAGTTTTGAGCCTAATGCTAGCTTCAAATTGATATTCACTTAGCCACTTCTTTACGCATTCTCATCAGTTGTCAACCTTGCATATTATTGTCATTGCAATTTGACACCTATAACCTAGGAGGAAACATTCCCCTGAGTGTCCATATCATGCAAATGCTTTCCTTGCATTGAGCATAGGTATGTTCCTTGCACTTGGAACTATTTTTCTCACACACGACACTTGTTTCCTCCATGTTGTTGGGTTGTTATAGTATTTGCAGTGGAATTCAAAGGTCAATGTGGATCAATCAGGAAAATTTGAAGTCAAAGTAATTGAAAAAAATTTGAGGAAGTCAACTGACAAGAGGTCCACAAGCGGTCATGTGGTAACTAACTAAAGACCGAATGAAAGTTGATTGGTAGTCGACTAGTAATATGACTTGGTAGTCGACTCTAATAGAAGCTCAATATTTGCGGGAATTGTAGCCAATGGTCTATGTGGCTCTGTAACCATTTTTGGTCACCTTTATTTAGGGTTTTTCGTACTGTAAATCCTATAAATAAGGCATGCTGTAATGATGTAAAATCTAATCTTTAGAGAAATCATTTTAGAGGTTGTTTTTCATGTATATGTAAGCCGAATTGGCTACAGGGTTGTTCTTTTGTAAAGCAAGAAGGTATTATGTCGATTTTGCCTTAGGTGTAGACCAAGGTTAGGCATGTAACATTTTATTCTGAATGAATAAGACAACAAGAGAGAAAGATGCTCAAGAAATGTTAGTTTTCCCATTTGGGTTTTTGTTGGACACACCTACCACACTTAGAGCGGTGTGAATGAGTGTGGGGCTCTTTTTCCCAAAACATCCCTCTTTCACAAAACTTATCAATTTGCATTCAACATTTATTCATTATCCATTGTTGTCATTTATAACCAATTAGATGTGAGCACATATCAACAACATATATCAACAATATATCATCAACAAGTCATCATCACAATGGACACAAAGAACACAAGATGTATGTACAATTTTCTTTTTATTACGGACTACAATCCTTGGGTTTATTAGCAACAACTGAATAGAGTACAACTCTACAAGAGCACCAGCTCTATATGAAAGACTCAGCTTACACCCTCAACATCAACTGAGATGAGGCAACAATCCTCAACATATATCAATTTGTCAACAGGTACGCGACCTGTCAGTAGTGCAGCCCACGTGTGAATGCGCTCTGGCTCACTACAGCCTACGTGTGAATGCGGCCAGTGTATAATGAAACAAGCGTTTGCTTCTAAGAAACTAGAGTTTTTCTTTTCTTCACATGCTCAAAACTCTTCTATCTTCCACTATCTAAACTGACCCACAGCCAATCACTATACATCCAAGCTCTCCAACAACTTGCTCATGCTCCACAACAAGTCAATATGAATGTTATCTTAATCATGTATAAATAACTAGTATACCATAGCAATCATGTCACTACTGAATCACAAGAGTGTTGCTCACTCCATAAACCAAATCAACCAAACTGAGCCACATCATAGAATCCATACCAAGAATTCCCTAAGCATTCAAAACATATCAAACAGTAGAATCTATCAAGACAATAATGTAACCATACTAGTGTCTTAGTGATATATCTGAGGCCATAGAATGAAGATATACAACCTGCCTCATCATCCAAGAGCTTGGCACTAGCTCAGACACAAATCTACATGAGGTTATTCAGTCCACACTCCCTGTACACAGCCAGACCGCATGTACATGTACCCTATACACATATAGCCCGCGTGGGCATCAAAAAATAGGATTTTTTGTGACTCCGAGACTTTTTCTGTCAAGATCTCTGACATTGCCAAAACTTTGATGCATCCATGAGATCCAGCTCTCTCTCTCTTCCTTAGAATAGATCTTCAATCATGCTCAAGAGATCCACACCAATAAGATTATCTCACAAGAATCTCTCCATTGATATATAATGGATTCTCGTAAAAAAAATGTGTCTTTTACAAGAGATCCTAGCTTCTTATTTATACTTTCATCTTCTAGGTCACTTAACCCATTTTTAGGTTACTTAACCCATTTCTAGGTCACTTAACCTATTTTCCTTATTTTAGGGTTAACCACTTTCCATGAATAGAAAGTTATCCAATACTTTATCATTTAATTATTCCTTCTTTATTTTGTCACTTTACTTTATCATTTAAATAATGATATATTCTTTTCAAGAACTTTTACTTCTTTGACCTTTTGGGGCTTCAAGCCTTCATATGGGGGTCCTCCAACTTTAAAATGCCATAACTCTCAAACCGTGAGGAGTTATGTGACATTCCACAGACCACCGAAAATGTCATATCAAGCACTATCCATCTAGGATAGTTTCACCAACAGCTTCATTGATATTCATCTCATTATTCCACATACAAGCATGGGTCCTCCATTTCAATGATCTATCTTTATCGATTGGTTCCCACTTGGACATATATCATTCTCATAAAGGGAATCATATCGATCAATTACTTGATATAAATCAATGATATCAACCAAACCATATGATCCAACAATCTCCCAAATAATCAAACCATTGGCATCAATGACAACATGATCCAACAATCTCCCCCTTTGGCATTGATGGAAATACCAACATTGATGTCAAATCCAATT
>JZKD02S2083821.1:138757-162503 GCA_000966675.3 Picea glauca | reverse complement strand
AAGATATTTTGATGATTCTTTACCTTTGATGATCTTGATGGAGTGGTCTTCAATTTCTTCTTTCTCTTCCTTGCTTTGATATGTCTCCTCTAGCTTTAGCCATAGATCATTGGTGAAAGTGCATTGTCCCATGCTCTCTTTGATATGTATTGAGAGTCCACTAAGAATGGTCTTGAGAGCCAATGCATCATTATTCTTTCCTTCCCTTTGAGATGCAAATTTTGACTTCTTCTTCAACGGAACGTATCCACTGATGGTTGCCTTCCAAATAGCTACTCCCATTGTCTTCAAATACACTCTCATCTCTATTCTCCAAGAATAATAGTTTTCCTCATCAATGATTGGAACTTCATCATCCATTTGTGTGTCTATGGATCTTATTCAAGATTGTTAAGGCTGGTAGTGAAGGCCTGCTCTGATACTAATTGTTGGACACACCTACCACACTTAGAGGGGGGGTGAATGAGTGTGGGGATCCTTTTCCCAAAACTTCCCTCTTTCACAAAAATTATCAATTTGCATTCAACATTTATTCATTATCCATTGTTGTCATTTATAACGAATTAGATGTGAGCACATATCAGCAACATATATCAGCAATATATCATCAACAAGTCATCATCACAATGGACACAAAGAACACAAGATGTATGTACAATATTCTTTTTATTACAGACTACAATACTTGGGTTTATCAGCAACAACTGAATAGAGTACAACTCTACAAGAGCACCAGCTCTATATGCAAGACTCAGCTTACACCCTCATCATCAACTAAGATGAGGCAACAATATTCAACCGATATCAATCTGTCAATAGGTACGCAACCTATCAGTAGTGCATACCACGTGTGAACGCGCTCTAGCTCACTACAGCCCACGTGTGAACACGACCAGTGTATAATACAACAAGCGTCTCCTTCTAATCAACTAGGTTTTTTTTTTTCTTCACATGCTCAAAACTCTTCTGTCTTCCACTGTCTAAACTGGCCCATAGTCAGTCACAATACATCCAAGCTCTCCAACAGCTTGCTCATGCTCCACAACAAGTCAATATGAATGCTATCTTAATCATGTATAAATAGCTAGTATACCATAGCAATCATGTCACTACTGAATCACAAGAGTGCTGCTCACTCCATCAACCAAATCAACCAAACTAAGCCACATAATAGAAGCCATACCAAGAATTCCCTAAGCATTCACAACATATCAAACAGTAGCATATATCAAGACAATAATGTAACCATACCAGTGTCTTAGTGATAGATTTGAGGCCATAGAATGCAGATCTAGAACCTGCCTCATCATCCAAGAGCTTGGCACCATCTTAGACATAAATCTCCATGAGGTTATTCATTCCACACTTCATGTACACATCTAGACCGCGTGTACACACACCCTATACACACACAACCCGCGTGGGAATCAGAATATAGGGATTTCTATGAGTCCGACACTTTTTCCATCAAGATCTTCGACATTGCCAAAACTTTGATGCGTCCATGAGATCCACCTCTTGCTCTCTTCCTCAGAATAGATCTTCAATCATGCTCAAGAGATCCACACCAATAAGATTCTCTCACAAGAAGCTCTCCATTGATCCACAATGGATTCTCACCAAAAAAATGTGTCTTTTACAAGAGATCCTAGCTTCTTATTTATACTTTCATATACTAGGTCACTTAACCCATTTTTAGGTTACTTAACCCATTTCTAGGTCACTTAACCTATTTTCCTTATTTTAGGGTTAACCACTTTCCATGAATAGAAAGTTCTCCAATACTTTATCATTTAATTATTCCTGAACTTTATTTTGTCACTTTACTTTATCATTTAAATAATGATATCTTCTTTTCAAGCACTTTTACTTCTTTGACCTTTTGGGGCTTCAAGCCTTCATATGGGGGTCCTCCAACTTCAAAATGCCATAACTCTCAAACCGTGAGAAGTTATGTGATATTCCACATACCAATGGAAATGGCATGTCAAGCACTATCCATCTAGGATAGTTTCACTAACAGCTTCATTGATCTTCATCTCATTATTCCACATACAATCATGGGTCCTCCATTTCAATGATCTATCTTTATCGATTGGTTTCCACTTGGACATATATCTTTCTCATCAAGGGCATCATATCAATAAATTACTTGACATCAATAAATGACATCAACCAAACCATATGATCAAACAATCTCCCAAATAATCAAACCATTGGCATCAATGACAACATGATCCAACAGTTTCCAGGGTAAAATATATCTGTATTGTGTGTTTTCTTTTTCATATCTTTTATATCTTAAATATTTCTTCCTCTCTTATTTTAGATTTAGCATGGAAGTGTTCTAATTCCTTACATGTGGTATCAGATATTGGTTTAACAACCTCGGATCTAAGGTAAACCTTAGGTCCAGTAAGATTTCTAATTCAGAGATCTTTAAAGTTGTGCTTAAAGAATGGCAAGTATCTCTTGAATAGAGATCAAAAAATTCAATGGCCGAAATTTTGAGCTTTGGAAGCTTAAAATTGAAGATCTCTTTGTATATCAAGAACAATGGGAAACAATATTCTACCCAGGTACCATTTAGGTAGGTGTGTCGAGGGAAGAATGGGAGAAACTCGAGACAAGGGAAAGGAGTACGATTCGACTTTGTCTTGCAGATTCAGTGTTGTTAAATGTCTCAGGTGAAGATTCATCCAAGAAATTGTGGGATAAGTTGGGAAGCTTGTACCAGTCTAAATCCCTGGTAAATAAGTTGTTCCTTAGAAATAAACTATATCTTATGAGGATGAGTGAGGATATTTCGGTAATTAAGCATTTAAATGTGTTTAATACCATAATAATATAGTTATCTTATGTCAATATTAAAATCATCGAGGAGGAGAAATGTATTATCCTATTATGTTCTTTTCCAGATTCATGGGATATCTTAGTCGTGGCTATAGGGAGTAATTCAACCCCATTAGTTCTATAAGTCATGGTTACATCTCTATTTTCAGAAGAAATGAGAAGGAAGAACATGGAAGGATCAGCCAAAGATGCATTAGTGGTGAGAGGTCGACCAATTTATAGAGATAAATGCAAATTATCCAGTAGAAAGTTTAGGTCGAAGGGTAGATATAAATCCCATGTTCAGTCGACAAGAATATGTTGGAAATGATGTAAATTTGGGCATTACAAAAGGGACTGCAATTTGAATTAAATGGAAGTGAGTACATGATCTGATGAGAAGTAGTGGACTACGATAAACATGACTCTATATAAGAGAGGTGATGTGTACTTTGCATTGACCAATACATAGTCAAATCAAGATGTTTGGTTGATTGAATTAGGAGCATCTTATCATATGACACCACATAGAGAATGGTTTGTGAATATGAACAATATGAAGGAGGATATGTGTTCTTGGAGAACAACTTGACAACCAAAATTGTCAGATGAGGGAGAGTTCGACTGATACTGTAGGTTGGGAGGAGTAGAACCCTTCCAGGTGTGCTACATATTCCAGGTTTGGAAAGAAAACCGATATCTGTCAGCAAGATGAGTGATGCAAGAGTGCACATTATTTCAGAAGGAAACATACAAGATAGTCAGAGGTGCAATGGTATTAATGAAAGGAGTTTGGATTGGAACCCTATATAAGTTATTATGGAATATCAACTCAACTGGATGAAACAACATCGTTGTTCCTTAAATTGACTTGACTCAAATTGAGTTGAGTCGATTCAAACCAACTCGACAAGTCATCGTCAAATCAACTTGACCATGCTATGAAATGATAGGATGGGACACCTTGGATAAAAAGGACTTCGAGCTATGCATAAAAAAGGTATGGTCGAATACTTTCTTGAATGTAATTTAGAAGTTGACTTTTGTGAACATTGTATATATGGAAAACAAAGTCAGGTGAGGTTCCTATTTGGAGTGACAAGGGAAAATGGGATTTTAGAATTGGTTCATATTGATGTGTTTAGCCCTATTTCAGTGCCTTCACTTGGTGGATCCCTGTATTATTTCTCCTTCATAGATGATTTTTCTAGGAATACATGGATATATTTCCTAAGGAAGTAACCATAGGTTTTTAATAAATTCAAAGAGTTTAAGTCTCTTGTAGAAAATAAGCAGATAAGAAGATTAAGGTGTTGAGAAATAACAACAGTGGTGAATTATGTGGAAAGGAATTTGATTAGTTCTTCAAATAGTGTGGAATAGAATGCCAAAATACCACACTATATACCCCACAATGAAATGGATTTGATGAGAGATTGAATAGAACATTAATGGACAAGGAAAGGAGAATGCTTGGTGATGTTGGGATCACACAAGAATTATAGGAAGAGGTAGTCGACACTACAAAATATATGGTGAACATGTCTCCTTCGCTAGCATTGGTCAACACAACTCCATATGCGTATGGTTTGGTAAGAATCCTTCAATTTCACATCTCAAAGTATTTGGTTGTGATGCATTTGTGCATGTTCCCAAGGAAAAAAAAGATAAAGTTGGATAAGAAGGTAGTCAAGTGTATTTTAATTGGATACAAAGAAGGAATGAAACAATATAATATTTGGGATCCTGCATCAAGGAAAACAGTGTATAGTCAAGATATGGTCTTTGTTGAAGAAATTTATATTCTCGACACACTAGTTCAGTGGGAGTTAACTGACTAGTTCTATTTTAGACTTTTTATTTTAGATCATCACTATTATGTTATTATGCATGCATGCATTATGCTATAATGGAATGTTATGTATTATATATGAGTGTATTCCACTCTTTCATTGTATCATATTGATCATTATCTATGTATCAATCATCATCTCATGGGAGTAGTGTGAATATATTTTCTCATTCTTCCATATTCAATCTCTCTTACTTTCTTGATAATATTTGTTTGTACTTTATTTGGCTAGATCTCCTATGAAGGTTTCAATGAAAAATTGACATGGTATCAGAGTTATGTTGCTTGGAGCAAGCCAGACAAGCCAAAGAATAAGGAAAATTAGAGTTTTGGCGAGAAAACATTGTGGTCATACCTTTCGGCAGTGATTTCTCCAAAAAATATTAAATTTTTGAGGAAACAAATTACAAAGGAAGTAAATCGACCCATTATGCAAGTAGGTTTTCAACCATTTAGAGAAATTATTCATCATTTGCTCGGAAAGTAAGTCGGATGATAGCCTCCTGAAACTGATACGAATCTGTGGTCGTACCTTTTTGTAGGGATTTCTCGCAAAATATTAACGTTTTGAGGAAACAGCTTGTGTGAGAATTAAATAGTCACATTATGAAAGTGGGTTTCCAACCATTTGGTGAGGTTCCTCACCGTTTTCTCATAAAGTAAGTTGGAATATCATCTCTTAAAATTGATGCAAATTTTCACTTAAAGGGCCCTCTCTGTAGTGATTTCTCAGTTTTTCACTTGCAAATTGAGAGTAAAATTTTAGGGGTTCTCAGACACAGTGGGAGATATGGATACGACACCTATTCTATATTCAAACTTGGTGGTAATCCTCGCTCGATACAATTATTTTGATTGAAATCCCAAGGCAGAATTCCAACTCAGAAGGAAAGGACTATACAACTTGATGATGGGGATAGAAACAAAACCTACATCACCAATTGAGAAGATGATATGGGTGAACCGAAAGGATGAAGCCACAAGACTTCTTCTTGAATTGATTTCAAATTATCTATGGTTTCATGTTTCCTCATGCAAGAATCCAAACGATATCTCGACCACCTTGGAAATTATGTTTGGAAAGAAGGATCAGATGAGAGGTCATATGCTTGAGGTAGAGTTGAATACTTTGGATCCTAAAAGTTTTGATAATATACACGATTTCCTTACTATGTTTCAATATTTTATATTGAGCTTAGCATCTTGTGGTATTGATAAGTCTAAACAAGTGTACCAACTTATTCTAATAATCTTGGCTAAGCTAGGACCATAATATGTTGTCTATGTTTCCAGTTTCCATTCATGAAGGTATCTCATGAGAACAAATTGGAAGATGCATACCATGGATCAATGCATTGATTCTCTCACACATTAGCAGGAAAAAATCATTCAGATGGGCCTAGTCAAGGATCTCAAAGCACATGCACTCACCATGCATGATGGAAAAGGATAATCCAAACAAAATGGGAAGGAGAAAAAAAACAAGAAGGAGGGATATTCCAAACCCTTTAATGATTCTTCATGTTCCAAAGACTCTTTAGATTCCAAAACGAAGAAGAATGGAAAGACAATCACTTTCTACAATAAAATGAATCATGAATAATCCACATGGATGAACAAATAGATCGATCTTATGGCACATGAAATTCAACAAAACAACCTTGGAAATTTCATTCTAGAGGGATTCAAGAAGCAGAAGGAAGAAGATCATGCTCCTAAGAAAGGTAATCAACATGCTCTTGTTTCAATTAATTCATCATCTGATTCATGGATTATATATTTTGGTGCATCCCATCATATGGAAGTGAAAGAGGAATTTTTATCTTCTTTGAGTCCATGCTCAAGACCCCTTATTCTCATGTGGGATGATACTCTAGTAGCAGTAGTAGGAAAGGGGAGAGTGGAAATCCATAATGGTAGTTTTGAGATTTTTTTACATGTTCCAAATATTTCTATGAATCTCATCTTAGTTTATCATATCACTCAGAAAGGTAAAAAGGTTGAATTTACATTATATTCAGTTTCAGTAATTGACATGAATGAAAATTCCATCATTGCAATTGGTGAGGTGGATCACAAGTCAAGGTTGTATAAATTCACTAATTTTTTTTATGATGACTTCTATTTTCTACTTACACATAAGGAGAGTATTGTGCATGAACCTCCAGTGCAACATGCGTACACTCTTATGCTTCATTTAGTTTCAGACATCATAGATTATTCCATACACTCATATTTTGTACATGGAAATAAGAAGGTAGTACTACCAGATAAGAACCCAACATTGAATCTTCAGTAGATTCCCAAGAAGGCACATTTCACAGTTCAGGTAGCAGGTATCCTTTTAGGGAATCCATTGGATTCGAGGAGGACTCGATCTCATCATGAGGATCCTTCTCATGTACTTTTAGTTTATGAACCTGTGATGCCCATGTATTGCTATATGGTTTAATATTTTGGTCTACATATCTACAATAAGGCTATGGGAAATTGTTGGCATAGGGGTAGACCTGGGGTTCAACTCTTATAGTGCACCAACAAGCCCTAACTACTGGCCCTCTCAGAAACACCTGCGAAGCAGATGCAGACTCACCCGAAGTAGCAATAGGGGGTTTCAGGACACAAGTGTCTACAACCAGAGGAAATGAAAAGTGGATCGAGGAAAAAAACACACAAAAATCTAGTTATTATTTGTCCCACTTAAGCCTACTTCGCAAGTAATATCTCTGATCTGACACACCAATGCAATAAAAGTCTAAAAGATGGAAAATAACATAACATCAATCACACAAAACAACAAGATATACGTGGTTCAACATATCCCTAGGGCTACATCCACAAAACTATGTTTCTTGATATATTTGATGAAAACATGCAGTTCTATCTACGCACTTTGTTGCAGATCTCTCTCTCTTTTCCTATCTTCCCTCCCCGTGCACCCAGCTGCAGGGTTGATCTTCACACCCAACTGAAGATATCACAATACAAACTCAATATCGTTCTCAACAATAGCAATAGAAGTGGCCAACAATCAATTATTGAGAAACCCTCTTGAATCTCCTAGACCTTTATTTATACATTACATGGCAAAAGTCTAGGTGTCAAAACCCTAGATCCAAAACCCTAGGTCCACTTGACCCATGGTTTAAGGGCTTTTCCAACCTGCCTTTCCTTCTTTTCTATGAGGTGATCCAAAGCACTTGTTGATGTATTCTTTATCTTATTGAGTTGTCCATGATCCATCTTCCTTACGACTTTATCTTCCTCGATCTTCTCTTCCACCGACTAGATTTTCCTTTCTTTTCTCCTTATTTTCTTCTTATTTTTTGCTTCTTTTCCCACTTAGACCCTTCTTCGATTTATGTGCCTTTAGCGTAGTTCATAATTCTCCTTTATTCCTTAATCTTCACTTCCTTACATATACAAGGGCCAACAAGCCCCCAACACTCACATGTGACTCATCCTGAGTCACTGCAAACTGCACGGAGCAACCTGTTCTTTCTGCTATGTCCCTCCCTTTCATGTGCATACCATATTTTCTATTTTTGGTACACAGTTTCAATTGTACCTGGTAGATAAACCCTTCTTTATTTTCTTTTACTGAGAGTTGCGAGGCAGTTGGTTGTCATAATACAATTTTAACTGGCTCCGATTTACCAAACCTTATTTCCATTCTCCATTAAGGGTCTTCAATTGTGTAGCTCCTCCTTCTATAACATGGGCAACTTCAAATGGCCCTATCCAATGTGTCCTGAACTTCCCTAGATGCTTCATGAACTTGTTGTCATATAAAAGTACCAAATCTCCTTGCTTGAATGCCTTCCTCTTGATGTGTCTGTCATGGTAAGCCTTTTCTCTTTATTTTTGTACATGTTGATGAAATCCTACAATAAACCTATATTCTTCTATTTCCAACAACTGCGCAAGTCTGTCTTGAACAACGTCATTGTCATCCATGCATGTAAATGATGCAATTCTTAAACTAGGAACCAAGTATTCCATAGGTACTATTGCTTCTATGACATAGACCAACTTAAATAGGGTCTGTGTTGTTAACTTCTTGCAGGTAGTTATGTAGGCCCACAATACTGTTCGAATTCTTAAATCCAAGTCATCTATGTTAACACTACAAATATTAGTCAGTGTTGTCCCCAAGATCTTATTGAAATCTTCGACTATACCATTTTCCTGTGGGTGGTATGGAGTGCTCTTCTGATGGTGAACTTCGAATTCATGAGTCAAGGCTTCAATATTTTTGTTGATGAAGTGTGTTCCTTGATCACTCATGAGGATATTCGGGCATCCAAACCTTGTTATGATATCCTCAAAAATGAATTGTGCAGTTGTAGTTGCACTACAATCCTTAACTTCTCTTGCTTGTTCCCATCTGGTCAAATACTATGTCATAGTGATAATGTATCTCACTCATGTGTGCCTTCCTGGTGGTTTAATAGGTCCCACAAAATCAATGGCCCATTTCTCGAATACTTGTAGTGTTAATTGTGGTGCCAAAGGAATCACATCCCTTCTAGAAAGCTTTCATACTCATTGAAATACATCACAGGCTCTATAGTATTCCTTATCATCCTTATGTAAAGTAGGCCACCAGAGGCCAGCTCTGATAACTTTCTGCATTGTTTCTTTCCCTGCATAATGTCCTCCTACGATGTCTTCATGTTCTTTTGCAAGAATCAATGGTCTTTCTACTTCCATAACGCATCTCCTCAATATATCATCTGGTCCCATATTATATAATTGTCTAGCTATAAGTTGAAATTCGACAGCACGAACTACCAACTGTTTCTTCTAAATGATTGTGTACTCGCGAGGTGTCATTCCTGTGGACAAGAACTGAACTTTCTTGGTGAAGTGATCATCGACTTTCCTGATGGCCAAAAACTGTGCATCTGGTAGTGCATCCTCTAGACTAGTAGGTTCCTCTCCATTTTCCATCCTAGATAAGTGATCAGGTCCTTTATTCATTCTTCCCAACTTGACCACAATTTCAAAGTCATAATCCTGGTACAGTAGTATCCATCTACATATTCTTCCCCCCAACACTGGATTGTTGACTAAGTATTTCAGTGCAGAATGGTCAATGAAAATCTTAAAATGTCCTCCCAACAAATAGTGTCTAAACTTCTGCATCGCATATACCATAGCTAATCCTTCTCTTCCAGTCGTAGTATAGTTCCTTTTAGCTATAGAAAGGTTCCTTCTTGCAAAGGCTATGGGGTGGTCAATATCTCCTGCACCTGACTATGCTAAAACTACTCCTAAGGCAATGGACGAAGCATCGACTTGAACATTGAACTCCTTACTCCAATCTGGGAAAACCAAGATTGGCATAGTGACCATTTTATGCTTAAGTGTGTCTAAGATCTACTGGCATTCTTATGTCCATTGGAACTTACTATCTTTCTTTAATAGTTTCTCCATAGGTGTTGTTATATGTGCATAACCTTTAATGAACTTTCTATAGTATCTAGTGTGCCCCAATGTAGTGCACAATTGTCTAATGGAAGTGGGAGGAGGTAGATCAACAATGATGGAAATCTTGGAAGGATCCACCAACAATCCCTTCTTACACGCGATATGCCCTAGCATCACTCCAAAGGGTGAAAAGAAAATAAACTTTTTCAAATTCATGGAAATCTGACATTGCCTGCACTTATCTAACATCAATCTTAAACATTCAATATGGTCTTTCAGTTGGCTAAAGACAGTCTAATCATCAAAATAAGCTTCCAGGAACTTATGTATAAGGTCCTTAATTGCTTCGACCACCAACCTGGAAAAGATGGTCGGTGCATTCTTCAACCCAAAAGGCATCACAGTATACTGGAATGACCCCCATTCTGTTGCAAATGTGTTCTTATGTTGATCTTCCTTAGCAATATTAATCTAGTGATAGCCTGAAAACCCATCTGTGAATGAGTAAAACTCCTGTCCTCCTACATTATCTAGCACTTCATCAGTAAAAGGTGTAGGGAATGGGTCATGTAGACATGCATCGTTCAACTTCCTTAGGTCTACAAAAATTTTGATTTCTTCTGTCTTCTTATCTTGGACCACCATAGGGATAATCCATTTGGATTCTTCAACAGGTTCTATGACTCCTGCTTCAAACATTCTATCCAATTAAATCCTAACTTTCTACTTATATTTGGGATTCAGTCTATCATCTCTCTACTTGATAGGTCTTGCATATGGTCTCAGAGGAATCTTCATTTCTCTCGTGGGCCCTTTGATGCACTTCATGTTTGTGAACTTGATTGGAAAAAAGTCTTGATATTCATGTAGTAGCTCTATGATCTTACTAAGAGTGGAATCATCCCAATAGTCTCCCACATTTTCCATATTAGGTTCTTACTCTGTTGTGATATTAAATTTCTTGATTTTAATAGGCTATCCAACAAAGGGTAATTCAATCCCAGGCCCTTCTATGTCTCTGTGACCTTTAGTTTCTGCAATGCTTACATATCTATGGTCATCATTCTCATCAGCATTAATATTGTAGCAATCTTGTAACTATTGAAGAGGCACAGTCCATTCCTCTTCTTCGTACTCAAAAGGGAGTTTAGGTGCCTCCTCAAAGACCTTCTATATTACAATCTGTAAAGCCAGATCTATTGTAGGGTACTGACTTTCAAATAAGAAGGTAGCTATAAATTTTTGAGTCATTCCATACTAGTCTGTAGTGATGAGGTGCAGTTCTGCATGAAGATACCAGTTGATGGGCATAGTATCCAAGGTGTTAATGAACTTATGCACCCACTATTCTTTAGGAGTGTTTCCCCGGGCCTCCTCACAATTCTGCATGTGGTCCTTAGGACAACTCTGGCCTGTGTATCGAACTTCACATCCTTCTGCTTGGTCTGAAAAGTGCATTGTCAATAAGGTTTGACATTGTACCCATTCTACGATGTTATTATTGTGTTCTCCTCACATGTTAGCACAAGGGAAGACCCAGGGTTCAATGCTTCAACAATGCACCAACACAACCCTAACTATCATCCCTTTCGGAAACACCCGCGACGTAGATGCAATCTCACCCGAGGTAGAGGCAGGGGTGGTTGCAGGATTCCAGTGTCTGCAACCTTAGTTGGGACACAAATTTGTGATTTTAATACCTTAACAGATCACTTATCATTTATATATCATTAGTATTCATCCTTAGTTCACAATGCAAATAAAACCTAACAACAAAGCAGTGCACTAGTCTACAAGATCTAATATGCCCAAACACTTAGCACATAAAGATAGATCAGATCTAGCATTCATTCAAATTATTAAGAACAAAGTATCAACAGATCTATATGTCATTCATCTACGTCAATGAACTAAGTAAGTAAATGCATCAATACATCACACAAATCATAGAAACACAGGATATACATGGTTCACCCCCAGCCTGGGGCTACATCCACCAACTCTTCATCTTCTTTATTATCTCTATCAATCTCCTTACATGCACAAAGCCTTAGAACCCACTCTGCATAGGATAGGAGATCTGCGTGCACCTCGCTAGATCCTCCTTTCCCGAGATAGGTTTAAGCACAAGGCCCTCTACACAGTCACTTTCACTTAGCCTTGCAAGATCCTTACAATATGCACAAAGCATTAACAACTATTCACACTTATCACATTGGCCTCTTCCTACATCACCTATATATCTATTTATACATTAAAAAATGGGCCTAAAAATGAGTAAACGCATGGGCCAACATCCCCATACTCGTTACATAATCCCCAAACCCAAAAATCCCTAAGCAAGGGGTCTAGATCCCACGATCTCCACATCGACTTGTGCTCCACCTTCGACAGCCTGTCGAAGTCCCAAAATAGGTAAAACATGACCAAGGGTCCTTAAAACTTGGTTAAGCACCAACAATCCCCCAACACTCACCTGTGACTCATCCCGAGTCACTTTGGTCTGGGTAGCTCTGCTTCAAAATCCCTGAGCTTGGCTCAAGATGCTTCGACTTGTTATTGTGCCAAGGCCTCTTGCTTGGTGAACTCTTGGATAGCTACTTTATTGATAGGTTCCTCTAAGCGTTGTTCTACTGTAGTGACTTCTTGTTCTAGTTCTTCTCCTTGACCTTCAATATCCTCAAACAACTGGCAATCTTAGTCCTAGACTGGTTGGAGCCTCTGAGTCACTTCCATGACTTTTCTTTGTATAGTGTGGACCTATTGTTGAACGGTGTGATGTTCCTAGGATCGCTTCATCCTTTCAACTATTGACAGGAGCTTCAACTATGAATGTATTGTCGTTGCTTGCTTATTTGCCTCCTGTAGTTGAGACTCTAGTGCCTTTAGTTTAGTGTCTTTAGTAAGTCGCCCATCGGTGTGTGCACTTCTAATGCTAATTTGTTTACATTCCAGAGCGAGTGCTCTGATCCTCTCAACTACACTTTGGGCAATGTATTCTCTTTGGTCTCGCATGTTCTGCGGGGTTCCTGTCACTTTTTGTAGCTCTATGTCTGCGATTATCTATTGAATTTGTTGGATAGCTTCTGCAAGTTGTGCTACTTGATGGTCCATTGGTTCGTCTGCATTTTTCTCTAAGCCTGTCATAGAGCGAAGTGATTTTTTGACTTCTTCTTTGACTCCGTGCTTCTCTATGAGAAAGTACTCTTTCCCTTGTTGGATCTGTGCTTTCTCTTCTTGGAATTTGGTGTGGAGGTCATCCTTATCCCATTGTGAAACTCGACATTTCTTTACCACTTCCTGTTGTGCTTTCTTCAGGGCCACCATGGCCTATTCTTTCTCTTCTTATGCTTGATGAAGGAAAGCTTCAGTCACATTAGCTATTCTGTGGAGTTGGGTAGGCTCATCCCCCAACTCTGGTTCTTTTGATGGTGGGGGCGTAGTGGAAATTGTGCAGCTAGAGTGAAGGGAATGTTGTACCCCTCTTAGTTCTGTCTCAATTTTTTCATACATGGATTGTTTCTTGGCTTCAGTGTTCTGCATAATATTCTGCGAAGCATCTAATATGATTGCGATGATGAAATTGAAGTCATCAAGCGTGAGCATAGTCTGCAACTTAGTCTTACTTGCTTTGTATTTCTTTCGTGAGGTAGGTTTCATGGGGGAAACCTTTATTTTCTTAGAGGGATCATCCTCATCATCAAGATCCCTAGGCAGTTTTTCTTCGCCTTGCTTCTATTTATCTTATTTTTCACTGGTCTCTTCTTTATCTACTTCATCATTGTCTCCTCGTCTAGGTGATTCTGAAAACATTTCGTCTGATGCACTGCTCAGGTTTTGTTCCTCTTCTATATTTTTTCTTCTGTTGGTTCCATGGATGTCATGCTCTTTGTGAGTGTCCTATGAATTACGAATTAGTTCAGGATCAGACATTTATGTGGGGTCAGTAGGGATAAGGAACTCTGCATACCAGTGCTTAGTTATCTGTTCGAGGTCCTCCTCTGTGAGCTTATAGTGCCTACTCATCTGTGCGCATAGTGATATAAATAAAGTGTCAATTTGCGAGGACCTTCATGAGGGGTCTGAACTGGTGCAGGGTGTTTGGCGTCATATGAGGGACAACCCCAATATCCCTCTTTAATTGGAGATAGTATGTGTGGAATACCGTGTTTGACTGTCGTTGTTTTCCCATATCGCTCAAGTACCAGAGCATCATGAACTTCACAGCAAGTGTCTCGAATGGCTCAATGTCCAAGAAGTTTGCACCTTTCGGCATCTACCAAGAAGTAAATGCTATGAGGATAAGCAGCTAGCTGAAATGGAACTCATAGCCCTGATCCTGAGCTTCACAAAAATCCAATTCAAGCTGTTTGACTAAGTACTTCACCCAGTTCATCTAGAGTCCTTCTACACATTTTTCAGCGAGGTCTATGACGAACCCCGTGACCTTTGTAGGTCTATTCTTCCTCACTAGATTTCTTGTGATCAGTTGGTAGGCCAGGCGCACTGCGCCATTCTGGATGGTAGCTACCTTGTATCCTCATGTCCCCTTTTCTACATCGCCATAGGTATCCTTAATCCTTTGTTCCAGGGTGTGATCTGGAGCCTTCCCTAGGTAGAAGTCTTGTGGGTCTGGTCCCTGCATGCTCAATCCGGTGATCCTACAGATGAATGTTAGATCGACTGTGATACATCTATATAGCCATAGATAGCCTTCATGTTAGCATGATAGTAGGATATTAACACACGCGTTAACCTCCTGGGGCCTTCCAAAATGTGGAATCTTCATCACATTCAATATGGTGGACTACGCGAGGTTCATAGTCCATGGTTGGGGAATTATCCTTGAGTTCTTCCCTTTCAACCTTTTCAAGTACCTGTGAGGGGTGAGCATATTGTGGTTCTTGCGGTCCCCTAGGTTGAAATCACTCAATTTCAATGTCACAATCTTATACTACTTTGTTCTAACTGTGCATATCCCCTTTGGGAGGTAAGCAATAACTAGGGTGTAATCGAAGTCTCTGGGGACACTATCATGACTCACCACGCTAGTCAAAGGAGGGATTTAGTTGGGAAGGATAGTTGGGATTAACTTTGCATTCACCAAGTCATCTTGATGCTTGGTTCTCTTCTCAGTTGCAACTTAGGATGGTCTGAATTCCCGAGAAGTCGATAGGGAGGCTTGCACTCCTCTCGTCGATGAAGATAAAATCCCTGTGAACATTACTTTTTGGGTCATTAGATCGATCAAGACTTCTTCTACACACTTTTCAGCTGCACTGCATTTTTTTGACATACAGGCTCTCGATCGGATAATTCAGGTCGATGAATGAATGCTCAATACAATAGACCAAGTGGTGAAATATCAGTAAACACAATGAAGTAGCAATGAGTTCTCTCATTGGAGTTGATACAATTCACAAAAATTTTCTCGGTGCAATAGTCGACAGACTAAGTAGAAAGTGAGGTAACAGATCTCTCCAATGAGCGAGAATCCTTCATCAATGTAGTTTTGTTCGTTGCAACATGGCCCCAATGGTCTGATGATGAGATTTCTGGTCATAAATGTTGCTCTAACCGTTTTGGGTGTCGGTCTAATGGTTATAATGCTTCCAATATTCATATCGCTTTGCCATGGCGAAGTTCCATGTTGCACTGTTTTGATATCTGATGAAGTTCCAGTTTTGCAAACCTTCCTTCTACAAGGTTCCCTCTGGAACCTTGTACAACTTTTCTATATTTTATCTCTTATTACTAAGTTTTCTAGCCATCTTCCCTGTGATCTTCATCTCAGTATTCATTTTTCCATTATAATTCTTATCTCCTTTTAGCATAGTAACTTCATGTTGTTGAGATTCTTTTGTAGGATTCAAGAGAAATACTTCTTCTCCATTTGGGGTAGGTACTCCATTCTTTTGTGTGTCTTATTGTTTTCTTTCAACTTCGACATCTAAGTTTATGGTTCTAAAGAGATTTGATCTATTCTCCTGTTCTTCAATCAAGTGCACTATCCTCCTAGTCATGAAATGTTTTAATTCTTGCTTCTTCTGTTCTAAGACTTCCTCTTCTTTTATTCAAGCTTGACCTTTCTCAATCTAGGTGTTTCCTAGTAACATAGAAAACGGGGCGTTGTTCTCATTAAACTTAACAACCTCAAAATATTCCTCTGTCAAAGTTCCATGAGCACTCATAGATATCTGGGTGAGTCTTCCACATAGGGTTATCATTTTTCCTCTAAATAATCCTATTCCTCCCAATAAAGGAATCATAGCAGACTTTCCTTAAATTTCCCAGGTTCTTTCTGTCATGATATTCACTTGTGTTTCTTCATCTAGAACACATTCAATGTCGAAGTCTCCTATTCTTGTTTCTATGCACTCTTTTTCCTTGAAGATCTCTGATAAGTTGACATTTTTGTGATCATTTAGGGTTTCTTTTATTTGTAGCAATACATTCTCTTATTCATTTTTGGGTTCTGCCATGGTCTTAGTTGTTTGATCTTACTCAGGGTTTTCTTATCTCATATTCATTCTTTCAACCTTAGCAATCATTCTAGGGAAATTCAAAACTTCATGGTCCATAGCTTTACAACAAAGACAACTAGGTCTTCTATCAGGGCAATCCTTAGCAATATGGCACGGTCTTCTGCAAATGTAACAAAGAGTTAATCCTCACTTTATATTAAATGATCCCCAAACTTTCTTGTACTATGTAGTAGGATCACAATAACTAACCTGCAAATAATTCTTTCTAGAATCCTTTTTCAGAGAACAAAGATTTCAAATCTTAAAAATTTCCATTGTTCTTACCTCTTTCAGAGAACAAAGCATTCAGATCTGACCTCTTTTCTTTGGATCTGATTTCTCTTATTTAGCACAGAGCTTCACAAGTCAAGTAGAATATTGTGAACTAGGGAAATAGATCTACGCATGGAGCTTTCTCTTTTCTTTAGTTCCCATGAATAATCAAAGTTTTAGGTCTTGGCAACAGAACCATTTGTTGGCACAGGGGTAGACATTGTTGATGGGCGAAATTGACCATCCATCAACTGAGAGAGTGGAACCGGTCTGGGGTTGTCTAATAACCCAAGCCGTTTGGGATGAACCACCCTGATGGGTTTAGCGGATCCATTAGCCGATCTAAGGTTCTAATAAAACCAAAGAGAAAACTAATCTAAACTAACTAAACTAATTAAAACAAATAAAACAAACTAAACTAACATAAAACTAAATAAAAAAAACTAAACTAACTAATCTAACTATTAAACAAACTAACTAATCTACTATCTATATATAAAAACTACTAACTAATACTATACTAACTACTATCTGAAATATAAATTATCTACAAAATATACAATATTCACAAAATACAGATTTAAATAAAACCTGGAAATGTCATTTGCAATATGCCCTAAGACAGAGAAAGGTATTTTTTTTATTTTTATTTTATAATTTTATAAAAAATAAATAAAACTTACTGAAATTAAACAATCTAATATACTAACTAACTAAAATACTAACAAATATACTAAACAAACAAATGACAATCTGACCTGGGAACGCTCCAAATTTGTCCTGTGTATGATGACTTCGAAGCTGGTCGGAGGAAGGAAAGTTGCACCGGATAATCCAGAAGATTCTTGTAAACGATAGGCTGCACTACTCTTTGAGTTTGTTTACAGGACAAACAAGACATAAAAAATCATAACAATTATATGATTTATAAATTTCTGTAATAAGGGAAACCTGTTATGCAATAACTTATACTTAATAATTCAACTTATGAAGAAGAGAAATCTTTCATTCACAAACTGAATCAAGTAATTGCTATGTTTTTTAAGTGCTGAAAGAAATCAGATATGGATTATATGGATTGAATTATATCATTTTCAAAATACTAAGATAGCTAAAGTAGTCATTAACCAAATGAAAATAGATACACATAAACATAAAACAAAATATTGATATTATGAAAAGCTAAAGCTGTAGCAGAATATCAAATTTTGTCTCAGTCTGTATTAAAATTCCATATCCTTGTTCTCCCATGAATGAGGATGATGTTATTAAAAAAATAATAAGTATTTATAAGTTTTTCCACAGAGTAAAACCTCCCTGTGGAAAGTATCAAACTGTTTACATAATCTGGGAAGATATTCCCAAGATCAACTAAACTAAGAAACTAAAATGAAAATATAATATCCAAATATCCTCTAAACTATCCATCAAATCCCATGCAATTTCAAATTCACCTGAAAAGGATCCAAAATAGACAAGTTAGAAGACTCTTTTATCAATAAAATGATAAAAATTAAATTCTATAGACTTAGCTACAAAATCATTTGATTCTGTAGCTAGTCTAAAATAAGATACATAATCAGAATTGAAATTAAATCAAATCTTTTAAGAAATTCCATTCAATTTACATCCAACAATCATTTGAAAATGAATCATGAATTGAAACTGATATTCTATTATAAACTCAAATAGGATCCACATCATTAACCGAATACAGAAGTAGCAATACTCTGTTTCAATTATAGTCATAAATCGGGTAGACAGAATCAAAACCAAACAGTTTTGAAAATCGTTTCATATCCAATGTGAAAGTAATGCAATCAAACAAATAGCAGGCAAACGTTGTGTTTTTGCAACAACAAAAGGTACGATCAGATCGAAACAAAATCGTTTTTTTTAAATTATTATAGTTGTCACGAAAATAAACGATTCACGCCACAGGTAGATTAATTCAAACAGATGCGAGAATCAACTCATATAAAATCGTAACCAGATCGATTTGACTTTGATATCAATCATAATCAAACGATATAAGTGATGATTGGTTATTACAAAATGGGCAAATAAACTTGATTGAAATCATTAATTTCAAACAAATCATGACTGAGTTTAACATAAATAGTGAATTCGAATGTAACCAATCTCGTTCTTCAAATCAAAATCAAACAAAGCATCCATTGCAATACGAATCCAACTCATAACATGGTCGAGCTAACAATACTTCAATCAATGCGAATTAATCGGCTGGGGTTCAGCATAATCGTTAAGCATCAAATCCATTCCATGATTTGGTCGTGTTTGTACAGGCTTAAATAAAAATCAATGTTTCCGAAGAAACAGAGTCACATTGGAAATGATCCGAATGGTATTCCTGTTCTTTGAAGGTCATATGGCATAGCAAACCGTAACAATTAACCTCATCAAAATCGTTGCCAATCATAGCGTATGAATTATAACGAAATCGAATCGAACTGTGATCGCATTCTAAATTGAGTATAAGAAACATTTCATGTCTAGAATAAACACAAAAAAATTTGATTAACAACGAAGCATCCATTTTAACTCGATCAAACAAATCAAATCCACACTAAGATCAATCAAATCGATGAAAATCTAAGAGAGACTAAACTGGGAATGATCAACCGTATATTGAATCAAATTTTTTTTTTATTAAAAGACAAGTTATATATAGAATGCACGCAATATAACAGGGCTATCCAAGATGTGAACATAACTATTTAAAACTGAAATCGTTATATAAACCTAGATTATTTACAAAAACAACTGATATGAAAACATACCTGTGTAGAAACGAGGTTGCTTGCTTATACCAGCTTTGAGTTTACAACATCCGTGGCGGATTCCACATTTTTAAATAGGATAGAGTCGGTTGTCTTTTGTTTCTTATCTGTCACTTGTAGCTTGGTCTTTTGACTGGTTAGCAATGCAATTTGATCTTCCAAAGATTAAATTCTTGATTGGAGAATCGGAACATCATGATAATATCACTCTAACCATGAATTGCATTGATCACAGGGTGATTGTGTGGGTTTAGACAAAGCAGGAGAGGGTTTGGGCAAATGACCGAGGGTTTCACAAGGCAACTTAATGCCTAGGTAGTTAGGGTCATCCTTTAGGCAGGGGGGTAGGTTTGACATAAAATCATATGAGGGTTCGGCACACAAACCTTGCGAATAGGGGCATTCTCTAGCCAAGAAACGCTCCAGTTTCGAATCAGAGTCCTCACTCAACACGATAGGGTTTGGCTCAACAGGGGGTTTTGGCTTGTTCCTTGCCATTCTTGAAATCAAGCGTGCATTCTTTTTCCCTTTAAAATTTGCAGTGAGGTTTGGCTTGGGATTTTTTGTTACAGGATTCTTAATGGCCTTTGCACTCTTAGTCACAATGTTGGGTAAGTTGATAGGAGGGTCGGTCGAGGGTTTAGGCAGTAGAACATGGTTGACCTCACTCACCACAAGTTTGTCAACCTATGTAGGGTTCGAATCCTTGAAACCATTCCGAGCAATGAAATTTCTCCAACTATCCTCGTACAAACTCAAATGACAGACAACGATAAGCTTGAAAAGCCCATAATGAAAAAGGCTATTCTCAGCCTGGTGTCTTTTGTACTTCTTTGACATTTTAAACAGGCTACGATGCAAATAATAGGGCATATTGAGAGAGTATCCCATAAAAACCATAAGAAAACGCAGGTGGTGGAGGACCACAAGTCCGTATCAACCTTTGCAGGTCACAAACTGCTTGATTATCATTAATAAATTGTGCCAACGTGGTTTGAGCAGAGTTACAGGCATACCTCTATCACATGAGGTGATTTTGCGAGATTGAAACAACAGGGTCCACAAAACTTCCTTGACCTTGCAATTCTTAAACCAACACTGTCCATAGGTAGATAACCCCGTGGCTGAGCTGACAAATTGTTCATCAATCTCTAACTGTATGTCGCCTACTTTAGCTCGACAACCATCGAAGGTCATGGAAAACTGTCGAGCTACGCAAAGGTTAAAACCCTCAAAACGTTCCACGAAGGTAAGCCATCCACTGTCTGCCAAATCTTTGCGGGCATTATCAAACATTAACAGGGCATGTTTTCCATTGGGTTCAACTCGCACGACTGGTGCCATGGAGCTGAATGCATGGTAAGGGAAGGGTTCGAATTCATAAACACACAATAACAGAGCTACCCGAACCAACAACAATGAATCGAGCCAAAAAGAGTAAGCATAAATGCGCACATGCGAAGGTGGTGGAAACATTCACTGCCATGCACGATAGTTATGGTAAGTACAACTACCGATTTACACAGTTGTTCAAACAATCATAGCATAGCTCAAAAATCATATCATTTGGCCAACCAAATAATGAAATGGTAAGTGTTATGCCAATGCGCCAAATCAACGTTAGAGTATAGTTTTTAAACCATCGACATTCAACGTGAAACCAACACCAAATGTTAGCCATGCGCCATTGTAAAAATGTTTAACCAATGTGCCGATTGATATTCATATAGTCGACAAGCCAAAAATTA
Source organism: Picea glauca (assembly GCA_000966675.3). Classification (NCBI taxonomy): domain Eukaryota; kingdom Viridiplantae; phylum Streptophyta; class Pinopsida; order Pinales; family Pinaceae; genus Picea; species Picea glauca. The sequence continues at coordinate 141,040 of JZKD02S2083821.1, read as the reverse complement.
TGAAAGGATTAACATAAGGGTTATATCAAAAGTCATATATATATATAAACTAATCATAGCCCCTATGCAGAATCAAAGATCAAGCAAGTCATAAAAAGCGTAAATCCAAATGCTCCATGACTTACAAACTCAATAAAATCAAGTTATGCAATCAATGTAAGAATGTCCAACGAGAATACTTTGAAAGTCCTTTCAGCCACATAATGATAAACAAAGGTAAGTGAAATAGAAAATTTCAATAAAAAGATCATGACAGTTCAGATAGTGATCGAAATGTGACCTCGAAAGGAGAAGTTTTCACACTTATAGTCGTGAAAACTTAACAAAGACAAATGTGTAAATGTCACAAGAAATGAAAGTGTCGTCTATGACAAAAAACTTGATGTTCGCAGGACATAGGTGTAGGCAGCTTATAGGATCGTAGAAAAATGTGAATTGGCTGCCAACATACACAAGGTTCAACGCTTCAACAACGCACCAACAAAACCCTAACTATCGGCCCTTTCCGCAACACCTGCCAAGCATATGCAATCTCACCCGAGGTAGAGATAGGGGTGGTTGCAGGACTCTAGTGTCTGCAACCTTAGTTGGGACACATATCTGTGATTGTAATACCTTAACAAAGCACTTAGTAGTTATATATCATTAGTATCCATCCTTAGTTTACAACACAGATAAACCCTGACAACAAAGCAACACAATAGTCTACAATATCTAATACACCCAAACACTTAGCACATAAAGATAAATTATATCTAGCATTCATTTACATTATTAAGAACAAAGCATCAATAGATCTATATATCATTCATATACGTCAAATAACTAAGAAATTAAACACATAAACAAATCAATACATCGCACAAAGCATAGCAACATAGGATGTACGTGGTTCACCCCCAGCCTGGGGCTACGTCCACCAACTCTTCATCTTCTTTATTAACTCTATCAATATCCTTACATGCACGAAGCCTTAGAACCCACTCCGCATAGGACAGGAGATCTGCGTACACCTCGCTAGATCCTCCTTCCCTGAACTAGGTTTAAGCACAAAGCCCTCTACATAGTCTTTTACAGTCACTTGCACTTAGCCTTGCAAGATCCTTACAATATGCACAAAGCATTCACAACTATTCACACTTAGTACATTGGCCTCTTCCTACATCGCCTACATATCTATTTATACATTACAAAATAGGCCTAAACATGGGTAAACCCCTGGGCCGACATCCCCATGCACGTTACATAATCCCAAAACCCAAAAATCCCTAAGCAAGGGGTCGAGATCCCGCGATCTCTGCTTTTACTTGCGCTCCGACTTTGAGAGCCTGTCGAAGTCCCAAAATAGGTCAAACATGACCAAGGGTCCTCAAAACTTGGTCAAGGGCCAACACCACCATCTAGTTGGTGTGGCTTTGAAGGCTTCATCCAGCACCAACATCCTTTGTTGTACTAGTACAATTTTCTCAAATTAGGCTAGAAATGTCTCTAGGTGATTCAAACCATCAAATGTTGGAATATTTCTTAATTATGTGTCGATCCAATGAACTTATATGGTTAGCCTAGAACATCACTGTGTGGAGACTTCATACATCCATTTCTGCTAATTTTCTAATGTCTCTTCTTAATCTAATGAACACACACTTTCACTTCGCCAACTGAGGTTTTCATCTGTTGTAGGATTTATGTAATCATGTTGTCTTGTTGTCATCTTGTAAATGTTCTCTAGCTCATATGCACAGTCTTCTTCCCTGATAGGTTATGTGTATATGTGACCTTCATCTGGGTCTAGAGGTGCGATGAATTTAAGGCCATTACCTTCAAATTTCATTCTTCTCTTCTTTAGGTAAAAAATAGTCGAATTGTTGAAAGCCCAATCAATTCCTAACAGCGCAGGATAGGGACAACTATCATCAACAATTTAAATCACTTTGAAATCCGCAAATTTCCTTATCCCATCAATGTCTACAGGAACATGCTCTAGTCTACCAAAGGGGCTCACCACCTATTGACTAGACATCTTGAGCCTGATAGGAGAGTAAATCAGTCTAGGTTTTCCCATCAGTGCCCAAGTCTACTTCGTCATAACATTCACTTATGATCCCAAGTTGAGGACCACATAGTCTATTAAGTACCTGAATAGATCTACAAATATAATCACCACAAACACTGAATACACAATAGATCCACAAAGCAATATAGAAGAAATCACACTTTATTATTACCAAACCCTTAAGGTAGGGCAACACCATACAATGGATCCTATTATGGAAGGGATCCTCT
>JZKD02S2083821.1:58946-123788 GCA_000966675.3 Picea glauca | reverse complement strand
GTTCTTTCAAAATGTTTGGGTACATTTTGGATTGCCTAAATCCATTATTTCTGATCGAGATTCTCGATTTGTTGGAAGTTTTTGGTCAAGTTTATGGGCACTCATGGACACCAAAATATAAAAGAGCATAGCTTTTCATCTGCAAACAGATGGTCAGACAGAAGTGGTAAATCGAACAGTGGTGCATATTCTTCGTTCTTATTGCAGCAAGCATCCTAAACTTTGGGGTGAGCATTTACACTACATTCAACATGCTTACAATCGAGCTAAGCACTCTTCAACTCAAATGTCGCCATTTGAAGCATGTTTTGGCTATTTGCCCAAATCTCCTTTATATTTTATCTTTGGGAAGGATAATGCTATTGAAGGTCAATATGACATTGATAGTGTAGAAAATTTCATTGAACAAATTCAGTTGATACATCAACTAGTGCAAGAGCAGTTGGAAAGGAGTCAAGTCAAGTACAAGAAAAGACATGACAAGCATCGTGTTGATCATAGTTTCCAAGTTGGAGATGAATTTTGTCTTTACATCAGTAAGGAGAGGCTTAAAGGAGAACGTAAAAAATTGAAACCAATTCTATATGGTCCTTTCAAGATTATCGACAAGATTGGTAACAATGCCTTTCGTTTAGATTTGCCTCATATGCAAATGTATGTAGTTATTAATGTTGAGAATTTGAAATTGTATGAGCCTCCTTTGATTGATTATCAAGGAGATCATGTTCAAACTCCTTCTATAGATGATTTTCCCCTAGAATATCTTACAGAACTGCATGAAGACACCATCCTTGACAGGAGAATGCGAACTTCAAAACGAGGAAATGTGGAGTATCTTCGAGTTGGTCTTAAAGGTACAAATCCAAGAAAAGCCAAGTGGATTGAGGTTGGAAAGGTGAGGGAGATATACCCTCATCTTCATATAGACTGAAAATAGTCTTTTGGAGGTCCAAAAGCTTTCCAATGGGGAGGTGTGATCCAGGGGATCAAATTTTGCTCAAAAATTCAAAGTGCTTGGAATTGCTTCAAATCGAATGAGAGCGTAGACCTCGTCATTACGAACCCAACACAAATCATTTGGGTTCAAAAAAATGTTGGGAGTGAGATATATCGCATTCTTTTCAAAATGACAAACAAACAAAAAAAGGGATGCTGACTGTACATTTTGTATAGTTCGTACGGATGCTGACGTGGTAGGTTGTATGACACGTGGCAGGCCATACGACATGTGGTAGACATTTGTGTGGAAAGTTGGCATGTGACGTGGCATGTTTGTAGTGAACGGGATGGCGACACGTGGCCCAGTCAATGGCTGCCACGTGTCATATATACATTGGTTTAAAATTATGTTGTTGGTCGGAGTCGACCCTGCGACCTTCGGGTAGGGGGGAGAGACTTGGGAAGAGCCACCAACTAGCGTGCCACTAGTTGATCCGTGTTATATATATGGAAAAATATTTATATATGTTTTCATATGGGTGTGACTGGGCTGGGGCTTATCCCCAACCCTTGGTCACACATTGCATTAAAATATGACCCATTGTTATACCGTTTGGCATGTGCATGCAGTTGTGTTTTGATTTGGTTCCAATGGTTATACAAACAACCCACCACTTGTCCTTTGACCATTGGCTTATGGAACAGGGCCTATGTTTTCACTTACGCACGGTCATATGGGTCATACGACCTTGCCCTTGATGGTTAGGGGCTAGGTGCACCTGTAACTGTCCTACAGTTTGCACAGTTTGCGTGGTTGCGTTCGGTGCTAAGTGTTTACGCTTAAATATGCGTGTGGGCTAGTTTGAGCCAACAAGGGTGCATTTTGTAGATGTAGAGACAACAAGTTTGAAGGGGGACTTCTAAGAAGCCTATCTTCTTCAATTTTTGGCCAAACAAGGTGCTGAAAAAGCCATTGGAGCAGTCTATTTGGAATTTTGAGCATTGCAAAGAAAATTTTTGAGAACTTTGAGCAAATAATATAAATGATCCATTGGAAGCTGGACCACGAGATGTAGCCCAAGAGAGGGGTGAACTCCTTTATCATTTGTTGTGTTATGTGTTTTATGTTCACTATTATTGATGTTGCTTATATGCATCTTGAATGAGTAAATCCTAATAAAGTTGTGTTGCAAAGTTGATCCATTTGCATTTTAACACATAAAACTTAACTTGCAAATATTTTCAAGAATACAAGTCTTCTTCATTTTTAGATCAATCTAACACAACAATGTAATAACATTCTAATAGATGGCAAACAACATAACATCAATCACACAAAACAAAAAGATATATGTGGTTCACCCTCTCCCTAGGGATACGTCCATAGAACTGTGTTTCTTGATATATTGGATGAAAACATGCAGTTCTATCTGCGCACTTAGCTGCAGATCTCTCTATCTCTTCCTCTCCCCCTCCTGCGCACCCATCTGCAGAGTTGATCTTCGCACCCAGTTGAAGATCTTACAATACATAGTCAATATCGTTCTCAACAATAGTAATAGTAGTGGCCAACAATCAATTATTGAACAACCCTCTCAACTCTCCTAGACCTTTATTTATACATTGCATGGAAAAATTCTAGGTGTCAAAACCCTAGATCCAAAACCCTAGGTCCACTTGACCCATGATTTAAGGGATTCACCAGCCTGTCTTTCCTTCTTTTCTACGAGGTTATCGAAAGAACTCGTTGATGTCTTATTCTTATTGATGAGTTTTCCATGATCCATCTTCCTTACTGCTTTATCTTCCTCGATCTTCTCTTCCAATGGCCAGCTTTTCCTTTAGTTTCTCCTTCTTTTCTGCCTCTTTTTTGCTTCTTTTCCCACTTCGACCCTTCCTCAATTTATGTGCCTTCCACATAGTTCGTACTTCACCTTTCTTCCTTAATCTTTGCTTCATTACATATCCAAGGTCCAACAAAAATCCATTATGGAAAGAAACCATGCAAAAAGATTATCAATAGAAATCCATTATGGAAAGCAACCATGCAAAAGGAGTATGACTCACTCTAAAAGAATGAGACTTGGCATCTGGTTCCACTTCCACCAGAAAGGAATATTTTCAGGTGCAAATGGGTCCATAGGATCAAGAGGTACAAGGCTAGACAGGTTTCCAAAGGACTTCATCATATCCATAAATATTTCTACATCTTCACGAAGACTTTCAATGAGCAGAAGTTTCATACTTTGCAGGATCATCTTGCAGTGAAGAACACAATTGTGTAGAAGTTGGCATTTTATTCTATTGATGCATTGTCTTTTGAGGGGGGGGTTTGTTCCCATGTGGTTTTCCCTCTTTTCTAATTTTTATTCAGTGTGCATTAGTTGCAATGTACATGAGTACCTAATATGGCCTAGTAGAGAGGACTCATTTTTTACTCCATAGTGATGTTCAGGGGGGATGTTGGAGAAATTTCTATTCTCGGCACAATAGTTGATTGGGAGTTAACTAACTAGTTCTATTTTAGACTTTTTATTTTATATCATTACTATTATGTTATTATGCATGCATGCATTTTTCTATTATAGAATGTTATGTCTTATATATGAGTGTATTCCACTCATTCATTGTATCGTATTGATCATCATCTATGTATAAATCATCATCTCATTGGAGTAGTGTGAATATATTTTCTCATTCTTCCATATTGAATCTCTCTTCCTTTCTTGATAAGATTTGTTTGTACTTTATTTAGCTAGATCTCCTATGCATGTTTTGATGAAACATTGACAATCTTTAGAGAAGTCCAAAGGAATTCTGAGTCTGAAGTGATGGTTCAAACGAAGAATAATCTAGAGAAGGTGTGGTATGAATTGAGGAATGAAGAAGATGATTCAAATGATTCGATTGAATCAAATGAAGAGGTGGAACAAACAAACTCGGTTGTAAGGAGGTCTAAATGAGTAAGAAAACTAGTCGGAAGGTATAGTCTACCTGACTTTCGTTCCACATTTCTGTTAACTTCCACTGACAAGGATAGGCTCTGGAAGGATTCCATGATCAAAGAAATGTAATCCTTGCACAAGAATGAGACATGGGATTTAGTCAAATTACCTTGTGGAAGAAAACGCATCGGTAGCAAGTGGATATTCAAGAATAAGATGAACACAACAGGTCAATTCGATAAGTTCAAATCTCGACTGGTAGCGAAAGGATATTCCCAAGTCAAAGGAGTCAAGTTCAGTGAGATTTTTTCCCCTGTTGTAAACTTCCATTAGAGTACTAATGTCTCTGGTTGCAACATTTGATCTAGAAATAGAACAGATGGATGTAAAGACAATGTTCCTACATGGGGACCTGGAAGAAGAGATCTACATGAAACATCCTGAAGGATTTGTAGTGAAGGGAAAGAAATATTTGGTGTACAAATTGAAAAGATTCCTTTATGGTATAAAAAAATCACCAAGGATGTGGTACCAAAAGTTCGACACATACATCCTTATTTTGGGATTTGTGAGAAGCAAATTTGATCATTGCATATATTCCAAGGAATAAGGTGGATGTTTCATATATGTAGCAGTGTATGTTGATGACATGTTGTTGATAAAAAAAAACATGAAAGCAATAAAAGAGATGAAGAAGTAGTTATCCTCCAAGTTCGACATGAAGGATCTCGGAGAAACAAACATAATTACAAGAATGGAGGTCAAGAGATATTGAGAGGATAGGAAGCTCTGGTTGAACTAGAAGAAATATATTGAAACAATCTTGAAACGTTTCAACATGCAAGATTGCAAACTTGTAAAGGTGTCAATTCTTGTGGGACCAAGGATAATTTTTGAACTGTTTCCAAAGACACAAGAATAAATAGAGGATATGGCACATGTCTCCTATGAAAGTGTTGTTGGTATTCTAATGTATGTGATGTTTTTCACTCGATCAACCATTTCCCATGCACTGGGAGTGTTGAACAGATACATGTAGACACTTGGAAAGGAGCACTGGCCAATTGTCAAGAGAGTATTCAGGTATGTGTGTGCACAAAAGAATATGTTATATGCTACCAAGGAAAACTTGGAGTTGACAGTGAAGTAAAATTACATGTCTTTGTTGACATCGACTAAGCTGGAGATCTAGATTGACGAAGATCGACTAGTGGATATGTGTTCAAGATGTTTAGTTGAGAAAAATTTTGGATGAGTAAGAGACATGCGGTTGTAGCCTTATCAAAAACAAAAGTTGAATACATGGAAGCCACTCATAGAAGAAAAGAAGAAGTATGGTTGCAATGGTTTTGTTCATGGATCGGGTTTGAGCAGAGAGATATGAAGATAAATTGCAACAATAAAAGTGCAATATTTCTGGAAAAGATCCTATCTTATCATTCCAAGAATAAGAATATTGATGTACAATACCATTTCGTGAGAGACATGGTGGAAAGCAAAAAGGTGTTGCGGGAAAAAGTAGACACTTTGGAAAATGTTGCAAACTCTTTGATCAAGTCTGTGAGTGTTGTGAAGTTTTCTCGATGCAGAGAGGCAATGGGCATTATTTCTCTGGGTCTGTGAAAAGAAGTTCAAGAATCTCCTAGTTTTAGCAAAGAAGACAACAAGTGGGAGAATGTTGGCTTGTTATATTCTTTGTAGTGAAATTTGAACACCGAGGTAGATCGATCGGATAAAGTCAAATTCGAAGTAATCAACAACAATTTGAAGAGGTAAACCAACAAGAGGTCAGTAGGTGGTCGTGTGGCAACTGACTAAAGATGGAATGAAGGTTAATTGGTAGTCGACTGGTAATCCGACCTAGTATTTGACTGTAACAGAATCCCAAAATTCATGGGATTTGTAGCCAATGGTCTATGTGGATCTATAACCATTTTTGGGCACCTTTAATTATGATTTTTTCTACTCTAAATCCTATAAATAAGGTGTGTTTTAATGTTGTAAAATATCATCTTTAGAGAAATCATTTTAGAGTTTGTTGGTCATGTAGATGTAAGTTGAATTGGCTATAGGGTTGTTATTTTGTAAAGCAATAAGTTATGATGTCGATTGTGTCTTAGGTATAGACCAAGGTTAGGAATGTAACCTTTTATTCTGAATGAATAAGAAAACAAGAGAGAAAGATGCTCAAGGAATGTTGGTTTTCCCGTTTGGGTTTCCAAGGTATAATCTTTGTGTACTGTGTGTTTTCTTTGTCATATATTTTATAGCTCAAATATTTATTCCTCTCTTATGTTAGGTTAAGCATGGAAGTGTGCAATTTCCTTACATGTGTATACTAGCATTCTTTTATTCTTTTTCAGGATTTCATAATATGAAAAAGACAAAAAAACCAAATAACAAAAAATGTGTTTGGGAATGAATCTTCTATATATATATTGGAAGTAGTTGTTTCACCTCTGAACAAATCACAAAGTTTTGAGTCAAGTTTCAATGGTTTTGGTTTAGTATGGATTTATGAAATTGATCCAATTACATAGACTCGTTACTCCTCCAATTGGCTATTCTTACAGTCACTATGGAGACTCTATTGTTTCCTCCTGCACCATAGACTTATGTCAAGGATAATTTTCAGTCTGTTTTGTCTAAGTCACATTATGTGGCATGTTCTTGTTTGAAGGAAGTTAACTTATGTTGGTCATTCAAAAAAATTATTGTCTTTGCAAGTCAGCCTTCTCGTGTATCAAGTATATATCAAAATCAAAAGTATCATTATCCTATACTCATGTTGGTATGGAAGGTCCTCATTGACTTCGTTCTAGTGGGTTAAGATCTTATCGAATACAACAAATTTCTCTAAGAGTTTATCCTAGAGGTTCACCTTAGACCTATTTGCATTATTGATAAGTAACCTTGTTCTCAATAGATGACATTCCATCATTGGTTGTTGACTGAGTGGTTTCCATTGTGTTAGACAACAAGAAAATAATTCACATTGTTATCACTCCAGGAAACTCTCCTAGGCTGTACATCATAGATGCTTGGTAACTTAACCTTTTTGGTAACTATTTTCTCAATAATGGGTGTGGGTTTGGATCAAGATGAGTATATTAATCACTGGTTTGTATCTTCAAGACAGTCTAGCTATATTCATGCAATACAAGGCCTTCAAGAGCTATTATCAGATAGGTTTGTAAATCAAATGGATAAGAAAAATAATACGTTAACCAGAACATACATAGGAAATATATATGATGGTTCAAAAAACTAGCCAAATATGCTTATGATTCTTTCATAAAAGTCAAAAGTAAGATGATAGTTACCATGGGACCATTAAACATAGACAAACGAATGATTTCAACTCATATGCATAGACAAAGATGAAGGAGAGTCTGACAATAACAAATGAAAGAACATTGCAGGCTTAATATATTACAGAAAATGTCTCTTTACAATAACAATGGATTATAGAAATCAAAATCAAACCCAGTGTTCATCAAATGTTCTTGGCTTTATAGCCTTTTACAAACAGTTTCCAGATCCTAGATTACTGGATTGAATTTTTCCAAAAATAGAAAATCCATAACTGGCCCAAGTAGACTAGATCAATTCAACTTCTCGACTAATCTTTATGTTCTTCAAATTCTAGGAAGGTGTAGTGAGCCTTCTGAGGCTATTGGATCTCATGTGATATGGGAGGAGTTGAACTTGACACCTGTTGACAGTCAAACAGTCGTATATCCTTGACAATAGCTAACCGTTGTTTACCTTTTCTGTCTTTTAAAGCATCTCCAAAACCAAAACAAACTCTTGATAAAGATGTCATTAGTTATCTTCCATCGATTGGAACCATTTATGAGGCTTTTGAACAAGAAAAACTTGGAACTGTGCAAAAACTTTAGATTTCCGCCTTATCAGTGCTTTCGGTAGCTAGAGTAAATAGAATTTGGGTCGATTAGCTACTGAAAGTTATTCTTTCAGTGGCTAATGAACAATCGATATGTTCGCCTAAGACACCAAAACCTGAGATTATCAAAATTTCAAAAATACCCTTGTCTTAACTCAAAAATGCCTCAGGACTGATCTTTTTAGGCTTGTGTATGTTGCTCAAATTTTGTAGGGTTACTGGATGCCTCTGGTTCATTGCACTAAACTGCCACCTCTGCAAGGGTCTCAAGAGAAGGATGAGCCTGGTGTTTTGAAGACATTGATTTTTTCCTCAAAGCCCTTACCTTTTTCTTCAAACCCTAAGCTACTCTCCATAAGCTATTGTAGTCCTTTATGATCTTGTTTTTCTTTTTCTTCTCCTTTATGATTTCATGGGCTAATATTTCCAAAGCTGAGTTGCTTTCTGCAAAGTTTTTTGACAGAGTTTCATACCTAGTTTTAATTACCCTTTCTAGCACTTCTTGCTCAGCTAGCTTCTTCTTAAGTTTCTTGATTTATTTTGATTTATTCTACTTCACTCGTTTGCTAGATGACGCATCTGCAATTTATGGTTCTTTCTCTTCTCAGGGTGTAGGTGATGGAAGATTCTCATAACTTGTTGTGTATATATCCACAAAAACAGAATTATCATGCCCTGTGGTAATTGAATCTTTGTCCCCTCTTTCAAACTACTGCTCTTCATTCTTTGAGTCAGTGTAAGGAAGATTTAGAATGTTTTTGTTCGTTGGAGATTCTTTGGCCTTTTCTTCTTCACTGTTGAAAATTAATTTCTTCTTAGTTTTTCCCATCTTGGAGGAAGGAGAGGGTTGATTGAATGGGGTTGGAGAGATATCTCTCCTCCTTCTCTTTCCACTTCTAGGAGTCGAGGACTTCTTGGAATGGGGACTCTTTTTTCCCTCTGACTGAACCTCGATCTGGAAATCATTCTAGAATAAGAAGTAATTCCACTCTTTACCTCTTCTTTGTAACAACTCACAAACCAAAATTTTGATTAGACTATGGTGGGATAATCTTCCTGCAACTTGATTAGGTTTGGCCTTGACTTGATGAGCCATATTGGATAAGCTCCGATGGAGGAAATAGGGCAGATTGAGTGGTTTTCTACTAGTCAAATGGTTTATAAGTTTAAAATAGTAAATCATCACCCTATTGTATCGCCCTTCACAGGTTATATAAACCCTTATAGCTTTCAATAACTGCTACCATTTCTCTTCAAGTAAATATATAGGAATATCTTTCTTCCATATTAAACCCCTGTGTTATGGTCTTAAATAGGTCCCGAATTCAACATTTTTAATAATAGTCGTTTTAAACCATTTCTCTGCAGTCGTGGGAAGCTTTGTTACTTTGGCTATGAGGACTTCATCTATCTCAAATTCATCACGACCGATGATTGATTTCTTTCCATCGAAATTGAGGGCAAAGGCCTTTGCTACATGTTGATGAAAACTCTGTAATTTTTTGCAAATATTGTAACACCCTGCATCCTTGAAAATTTGACATACCTCTGGGTGTGATTCCAGGTAACTGATATCGTTGAGCTCCTTCCTCAGGTTTGACATTCCTTTCTTCATTTTCCACGACATTTTCGCACACTTGTGATTGAAGGAGCAGATTTTGGGAAGAGTTACATTGCATAGACTTAGCAAAAATTGGCTCGGCTGTGATAAAATTGAGATAACTGAGGTGAGATTTTGAATGTGGCACTGATTGCAAGGAGTGCGGCGAAGCAGTTGATGATTTGCAGCATTCATGGTGAATAACTGAAATAAATGGAGAGTAGATAAGCACATGGATTAATGATATAGAGATCTAGAGAGATTCGCTTATATCATAGAGGGATCAGCTTCCGGTCGTGAACAGTTCTTTCTCCAGTCCTTTCGGTGACTTGTGCAATCATGGAAACGTTGAACCTGTCAGTTGAAAAGTGTGATAGGACATGCTGGGTCTTTCCCCTCTTCAATGATTTCGGTGGCTAAAATGGCCCTGGGTTCCTTTATTTAAGATTCTGAAAGCTAAGGCTTTTGGTGGCTAATGAACAATCGATATGTTCACCTAAGCCACCGAAACCTAAGATTTGAATTAGATCAAACAAAAACTAGACAAAATTATATTCAAACTTTATTACATGGGTAAAGCTTTGAGAAATGAACCTTTAAAAAATTAAAAAGTACCTTTTTACAAGACTCCCTATTACCTAAGATGAAAAATCTCGATTGATTTATTTGAGGAGATAACACTGCTCCTATTAGGGGTGAAAGCCTCCCTGCGAGGTTTCAAGAACCAAAGAACCAATGCCTTTCCTGAAAAATGAAAATTTAAACCTATCTACTAGTGTTTCCATTGGGCATGGAGTTATTCTGTAAAAACAAAAGATGAAAAATAAAATTACAATGACAAGGCTTCAAAGCCTTAGATAAAATAGAGTTTCATAAAATGCCCATTGACTGGGCCACCAAACATTTCTTCACCTTCCAGACTTTGTAGAATGAAGGTGTTGTTGTGTTGTACTTGAGTTATCATGAAAGGACTGGTCCACGGAGAGTCAAACTTGACATGCTTGCCTTTATCTTGTCTGAGGGAATCCCACTTTAGAACCCAGTCACCAACTTGAAAATCATCCACCTTTTCTTTTCTGTCAAAAGTATCCTTGATTCTCTTTTGATGAGCCTATGAATTATCCACCAGTTGTTATCTGGCCTGCTGCAACTCTACCAAGTCAATCATTCTTCTTATCATATCATTTTATTTAGTTTGTTCCTCCTAAAAGAACTTGGACACTCGCAAAACTAGCTGAATAGAAAAAATGGCATCAATTCCATAGACCAGTTTGAAGGGAGAAGTTCCAATGGATTTCTTGTTAATTACTCTGTCTGCCCAAAGAACAAACTTTAGTTTAGAATCCCAATTCTTTTGATTCTCCTTAAAAAAATTTCTGATGATTCTAATTAGACTCTTATTGGATGACTCGGCAAGGCCATTACCTTGAGGGTAGTAGGAAGTAGAGTGTACCAATTTAATTTCCGCTAATTTTCACATGTCAACCAATGCATCATCTTTGAAAGATGTTGCATTATCTGTCACTAGCCTTTTTAGGCAACTGAATCTACTCAGGATGTTCTCATAGATAAATTTCATGACGACCTGATGAGTGGCATTTCTAGTGGGGATTGCTTCTATCCATTTTGTAAAATATTCAGTGGCTACCAAGATCCATTTATGTTGACCATTAGATGAAGGATTAATCTCGCCTATGAAATCTAAATCCCGTTGCTGAAAAGGACCACTCACTACAATAGGTCTCAGGGAAAAATATTTTAGTTGTTGTTTTCCTGTGGATCTTTGACATTTATCACAAGATTTCACAAAGGCGCACACATCTGAAAAATGAAAAGGCCAATAATACCCAGCCCTTAAAATCTTATGAGCTATGGTCTTCCAGTAATGATGGCCTCCATAGATACTTGAATGAAACTGATGTATGAATTCAATTGAATCTTCTTTGTTCAAACATCTTAGTAGTAAACCAGCAAGATCTTTCCAATACAAAAGATTATTATTAATGAAAAATGTAATTTCTCTGAGCTTAAGGGCTCGGGCTTGAGTCATGCTAAGTTTAGGAAGAACTTCCAACTTCTGTAAAAAATTAATAATACCTGAATACCACTCACATGAAAACAAATTCTCGGCCACCTACTGGTTTTTTTGTTGTCCTTCCACTGCTGCCTCTGTCTACAAACTTGATGAACTTTCCCCAATGAAATTTATGTCCAAAAGATCATACTTTTCTTCCGTCAAAATCTCGGTAAGGCCTTGGCATTTTACCATCTTAGTGGGCTTCACTTCTATGTCGAACTCGATTAGCTTTGTGATCCATTTATCTCTCTTCCCATCAATATCAGGCTGAGTCAAGACATCCTTCACAGAGGCCAAAGGAACATAGGCGATAACCTTTGCACGGAGGATATAAATTTTGAAATCTTTTAAAGACTTAATGAGAGCATAAGCTTGTTTTTCTATAGGATCATACCTTAATTTAGTGTCTTTGAGTGTTTTTCTGAAAAAGTCCACTGGGTGATCAAGACTTTCATTATCTTTTTGTAACAAGACTATTGTCACTGTGTCATAGGAAGCAAAAGAGAAAATATAGAAGTTCTTGGTGTAATTTGGAATGATTAGAGTGGGGGATTCCATGATAGCCTGTTTTATATCCTAAAATGATCTTCTTGCATTGTCTATCCACTTTATCTCAGACCCCTTTTTAAGCATAGAAGTTATGTGTTTCACTAACTCAACAAAATTTGGAATAAATCTTCTGACAAAATTTATCTTACCAAGTAGAGATTGGATATCCTTCTTTGAACTTGGTATGGACAACCTCTGAATTGCTTCCGCCCAAGATGGATCAATTTTCACACCTTCTGCTAAAACGATGTGGCCTATGAGCTTTCCCTTCTTGAGAGAAAATTTAGACTTTTTGGGGTTCAATGAAATCTCGAACTGATTGCATTTCAGAAATACTCTTTTCAGATGCTTCATGTGTTCTTCATGACTACTAGAATAAATTGTGATGTCATCAATATAGATGAGGAAAAACTTGTCCTTTTCTCCCACGAAAGCTATGTCGATGGCCCTCTGGAAAGTTTCCCCGACATTCATCAACCCGAATGGCATCTTGGCATACATGAAGGTACCCCAAGGAGTAGTAAAGGCAGTTTTTTCTTGGTCATCAAGATGTACAGAAATATGATTATAGCCTGAGAAACCATCTAGAAAAGACATGATAGTGGCCCCTGAAATTCTTAGCAGCAAATGTTCCATCTTGGGTAGGGGATAGTTGTCTTTCTTTGAGCATTTATTTAGGTTTCTAAAGTTAACACATAACCTGATCTCACCATTTTTATTTCTCACTATCACTAGATTTGCAATCCATTTAGAGTATCTTACATGGATTATAATTTTGGCATCAACAATCTTTTTTATTTCTCTTTCAATTACATGCAATAGGAGAGGACTGATAGGTCTCAGTTTGTGTTTGAAATGGATGGTGTCTTTCTCGAGGGGAATCTTATGTTGAATGACCTCAGGATCATAGGTTTTCATATCACTATATTTCGAGGCAAAAACATCAGTGAATTCCTTCATAATGTTGCAATATTTAGACCTCTGATCAGAGGTTAATTCAACAAACAAATTTATGAATTTAGGATGATTTTGGCTTCCTATATTGTGCTCATGGACATCAGTATATTTCTCCTTCTTATCAGGTTTGTAGGGGACATCATTATGATCGAAAAGCTTCTCAAGAGGCACCAAACCCCGAGGTATATAATTGTTGGGCAGCTTAATGATATCAAGTTGACTCATTTTTATTTTTAGCTTAGGCTTCTTAGATTCCTCTACATTTTGATTTTTCTGGTCAATATGCATATCAGAAAATTCATCTACCACCTAGAGAAATCTACTAATCTCATCATCATCTTCAAAAAATTTCCAATATTTAATATTGTCTGGAAGGGATGGTATATATTTGACTTGGATTTCATAATTGAGTCTGGGAGGCATGGGAGGAATAAACATACTGGCTGAAACAACAAGGGAATCAACAACATGATTCATAGCTCTGGGTACATAAGAAATGCCAAAAATGGAAAATGAGTCCCTGATTTTCCATACCTCATCCCTGTAGGCTTTCAATCTGACATGTTTTTCTTGGAAAGTACTGTTCACTTGTTTTATGATGAGATCTGTGTCTCTAAACACTTTTAGTCCTTTGATTCCCATTTCCTTGGCAGATTTTAATCCTAATAGAAAAGCCTCATACTCTACTATATTGTTAGTATTTTTGAACTCAAGATTAAAAGACAAATGCATAGCCTCTTTCGAAGGAGAAATCAAAACTACACCTTCACCTGTTGAGTCTTTGGTACTGGCACCGTGAAAGAACATGGCCCACACGAGAGTACTCTCTCCATCATTCTGCTGACAAGTAGGCTTTGTGAGTTGCAAAGGAGTTGGCTGAGAATCATCTATTTGAAGAATGCATGATCCAAAGTCTGTGTCTAAAGCATAAATGGGATGGTTTACAGAATTTTTTCCATCACTAATGATGTAGGCAAGTTGATTCTCTCTATAAAGTCTCTTTAGCTCTCCTCCAAACACCGAGATTGTATCATATGAAATATCCATCTGGAAGGTTCCCCCTAGCCTTTTTCTCCATGAACCCAACAAGAGGAGGCCGAACTTGGGTGGGATATCAGCCACTACAATGTCCATTACCATGTTTCTCATTGGCAACTAGGAAAGGTTTATAACAAGGTCTTTTATGAGGCCGAGGCATCTGACTTTCCTAGAGTCAAAAGAGAAGAGGTCATGATAAGGTTTTGTGACGTCAAGCCCAAGTTCATCCATCACTTCTTTAGGAATAAGATTGTGTGATTCTCCCGAGTCAAGCAAGCAGTTGTGAAGGATCTTGTCATGGATATTTAGGGATATGTAGAAGGGTGGACAAGAGTCATATCGATCTTCTACCATAGGTCCTATAGTCACTATGGGCTTGTCATCTTGTAGGTTTACATAATCAACAACTGGAGGAGTCTTTGGTTCAAGGGACTTCAGGATAGTAGACTTGAAAATGTCATTCTTCATAAGTTTAGTCAATGGCATAGGTATTTTTACTTTCTGAATTTATGATTTGAAATTAAAAAAGTATGCTAATATATCAACATGTTTTACCTCATTAGGAGGATCTTTGAGGGTGACTTTTTCTTTGGCTTGGGCCTACAATTGCTTCTGTTGTTGTTTTGCAGGAGTGTAGGTCTATTTTATAGGAGCGGCAGGCTGCTTGGCAGCAACTTCTTTCTTTTTCCCAGGAGCAACAAGCAATGGCTTTGGAGAAATAGTCTTAGATATTAAATTGTAACCTGGCTGATCATATGCCTGATAAAAATATTCTTCAATGCTTGCCTCATGAATCTTCTCGTCCATATGGGATTCCTCATATTCTACTTGTGTCAAAAAGGAGGAATCATTTTCAATGCCAAAGAAATTGATGTCATCTTCCTCTTCAACTTCGTCATGAGATAGCTCATGTTATTCTAGCATTGCATATTGGAAGGGGGCCCTGATTCTTTGAACACCAGCTGCATTCTTGTCTCTCTGAAGGATCTGGACCTGCTGGTTGTTCCTTCTGTAAGGAAATGCATTGGGACTCCTGGGAACATAAGCATTAGGCTCTTTACTTCTAGCTGGCTGCTGACTCTGAATTTTCATTTTGACATTTATGAGGTCAAGTTATCCAACATCTTGGCCATCTTTTCCATTTTGGTATTTGAAGAAGAAGGAGGGCCAGTAGAAGACTTCTTTCTCTCAAATTTTCCCTTAAGTTTCTAAGATGCCATAATGTTAGATTCAACCTCAAGAGAAACATCTTGCATTAAAGCGAGTGTGGTTGATCTTCTTTCTCTAAGGATTAAGCACAATTATAGATCAAAGGCAGAAGAGTAAGTGATCTTTGTTGATGCATCAATTGTCTTGATCTCTACAGGAATCTTGTCGATCATCTTATTAAATATTTTGGTGAAGTTTGAGACCGACTCCCCATTTTCTCTTCTTATATTTCTGAATTCAGAGATGTAATACAAGAGATATCTTCTTTTGTCCCCAGTGTTTCAAAAACACCTCATCTAACTGCTCAATACCTGCCACTGAATTTGTTGGTAGTTCCTTGAACCACTTCCTAGCTTGGCCATCCAAGCTCTTCACAAAAATTCTGGTCCAAACATCTTCTTCTGAAATGTTAATGTTCTCAGCATAAGCATAGAAATCTTCTATATGTTATTCAACAGTGTAATCCCTGGATCCGGTAAACTTCGGCATATATTTCTGATAATTTCCTATCGGCATGGATGATAAGAGATTGGAAAACACAAGAGGGGAATATCTATTGGCTAAGATTTGTTCCATCTTTGTCAAAGGGACAGCCATGGAAATCTTGGGGGTTGATGCAAAGGAAGAAGCCTTAGAAGATGATGGTTGAGATGGGATAAGTGAGACTATAAACAATGGTTGTCTTACTTCACTAAGGAAAGAAGGAGAAGCACTGGTAGGATGACTACCCTGGGCAAAATTTCCTGATTAAGGTGGAAAATAAGATTCTCTGTAAAACTGACCGAGAAGTAAGGCTAATTTTTCTTCACCCTTAGAGGAAATATCTTGTAAAATATCTTCAAGAACGGGTAGATTGGTATGAGTATGGAATACACCCTCTATAGGCTTAGTAGGTGAAGAATTCAAAGAAGAGGAAGAGTCCTTTTGCTGGAGGGATCCTACAACTTCTTCTCTCAAATTGGATGTAATAACATGCTCAGAAATAGAATCTATAACATAGGAAATTGAAGGTTCCTCACCCTTCAAGTTTTATGACACAATCTAAATTTTTTGAGAACTAGAAGTTTCAGCAGAATGGGATTCAACAAGAGGTTCTATAGATACAAAAGAAGAAGTGTTTATTGAAATACCTGGATTAGATTCTCTTGCAGATCAGAAAGTTTGTCTTTGCAAATATTTTCCCCTTCTGATGATCTTCTCAGGATCTGGAACTGGTGCTACCAATTGTCTTTCTTGGTTTTCCCTGGTATGAGCCCTTCTGGGAGCCACTTTTTTCTAATGGAGTCACCATATAGATGATTACAACCCAAAATGTGTCCAAACTTTGTCTATCATCAAATTTGGATCTTGTCGTCTCCCAGGGAAGCTGAGCTTCAGTCTCCTCTCCCCTACAACAACGCCAATTTGTTATCACTCCAGGAAAATATCATAGGCTGTATATCAGAGATGTCTGGTAACTTAATCTTTTTTGTAACTATTTTCTCAATAATAGGTGTGGGTTTGGATCAAGATGAATATCTTAATCACTGGTTTGTATCTTCAAGACAGTCTAGCTATATTCATGCAATACAAGGCCTTCAAGAGCTATTATCAGATAGTTTTTTAAATCAAATGGATAAGAAAACTAATCAGTTAACCAAAACATACATAGGAAATATATATGATGGGTCAAAAAACTAGCCAAAGATGCTTATGATTCTTGCTTAACATTCAAACGTAAGATGACAGTTACCATGGGACCATTAAACATAGACAAAAGAATGATTTAAACTCATATGCATAGACAAAGATGAAGGAGAGTCTGAAAATAACAATTGAAAGAAGCTTGCAGGCTTAATATATTAAAGAAAGTGTCTCTTTACAATAACAATGGATTATAGAACTCAAAATTAAACCCAGTGTTCATCAAATGTTCTTGGCTTTATATCCTTTTACAAGCAGTTTCCAGATCCTAGATTACTGGATCGAATTTTGCCAAAAATAGAAAATCAATAACTGGCCCAAGTAGACTATATCAATTCAACATCTCGACTGATCTTTATGTTCTTCAGATTCTAGGCAAGTGTAGTGAGCCTTCTGAGGCTGCTGGATCTCATGTGATATGGGAGGAGTTTAACTTGACACCTGTTGACAGTCAAACAATCTTATATCCTTGACAATAGCTAATTGTTGTTTACCTTTTCTGTCTTTTAAAGCATCTCCAAAATCAAACAAACTCTTTATAAAGATGTCATTTATTATCTTCCATTGATTGGAACCATTGTTTAGGCTTTTGAACAAGAAAAACTTGGACCTGTGAAAAAATCTTAGCTTTCTTCCTTATCAGTGCTTTTGGTAGCTAGAGTAAATAGAATTTGGGTTGATTAGCTATCGAAAGTTATTCTTTCAGTGGCTAATGAACAATTGATATGTTTGCCTAAGCCACCGAAACCTGATATTATCAAAATTTCAAAAATACCCTTGTCTTAGCTCAAAAATGCCTTAGGACTGATCTTTTTAGGCTTCTGTATCTTGCTCAATATTTGTAGGGTTATTGGTTGCCTCTTGTTCATTGCACTGAATTTCCACCTCTACACGGGTCTCAAGAGAAGCATGAGCCTGGTGTTTTGAAGACATTTCTTTTTTCCTCAAAGCCCTGACCTTTTTCTTCAAACCCTGAGCTACTCTCCATAAGCTGTTGTAGTCCTTTACAATCTTGTTTTTATTTATCTTCTCCTTTATGCTTTCATGGGATAATATTTCCAAATCTAAGTTGCTTTCTACAAAGTTTTTTGATAGAGTTTCATACCTGGTTTTAATTACCCTTTCTAGCACTTCATGCGCGACTAGATTATTCTTAAGTTTCTTGATTTCTTTTGATTTATTCTGCTTCACTCATTTGCTAGATGAGGCATTTGCAATTTGTGGTTCTTATTCTTCTCAAGGTGTAGGTGATGGAAGATTCTCATAACTTGTTGTGTATGTATCCACAAAAACAAAATTGTCACGCCCCGTGGTAGCTGAATCTTTGTGCCCTATTTCAAACTGTTTCTCTTCATTCTCTGAGTTTGTGTAAGGAAGATTTAGAATGTTTTTGTTCATTGGAGATTCTTTGGCCTTTTCTTCTTCATTGTTGAAAATTAATTTCTTCTTAGTTTTTCCCAGCAGTCATGGAGATAACTGAAATAAATGGAGAGTACATAAGCACATGGCTTAATGATATAGAGATCTGGAGAGCTTCACTTATATCATAGAGGGATTAGTTTCCGGTCGTGAACGGTTCTTTCTCCAGTCCTTTCGGCGGCTTGTGCAATCATGGAAACGTCGAACCTGTCGGTTTAAACATGTGATAGGACGTGTTGGGTCTTTCCCCGCTTGAACGATTTTGGTGGCTAAAATGGACCTGGATTCCTTTATTTAAGCTTCTGAAAGCTAAGGATTTTGTTGGTTAATGAACAATTGATATGTTCGCCTAAGCCACCGAAACCTGAGATTTGAATTAGATCAAACAAAAACTAGACGAACTTTTATTTAAACTTTATTACATGGGTAAAGATTTGAGAAATGAACCTTAAACAATTAAAAAAATTCCTTTTTAAAAGACTCCCTATTACCTAAGATGAAAAATCTCGATTGATTTATTTGAGGAGATAACACACACAATGGGATTTTTGTAGTGCCTTGGATTCCATTTTTCCCCATTGGTGGTTTCCTCTCCTTTGTCGAAAATATTCATTATTGGTTGTTATTCATAGGGTCTCTTTCATGTTCTATTTACATCTAGTGCATACGAGGGACATAATTCATGGTGGTCCTTACAATATTTCATCTGAGTCCTTCCAAATATTTGGCCTTTTGCTACTCCTCATGTTGGATGATGGGGGATGCCTTAATTCCCTCCTTCTAGCAGATCTCTTCCTATCGAATTCAACACACATTTCTTTGGGACAAGGATCTAGAGTCATTTTAGTACCTTGGGGCTTGGAGAAATCAGTGGCAAGTTCCCTCACTATTGATAATGGGAATACATCAATGTCCCATGATCGGTAGATTATACCAAATATTTGACATCAAATCCTCTATTATCATTATCAGTGGGTTGTCTCATGTTTTTTAATGGTATACATCAATGACCAATAATCAAACAGTGTCTCACTTTGTTCGACTTCAACATATATATTTACATAGTGTAGACTTGTACCATGGAAATTGGGTAAATACCTTGAGACTGTAGTAGCATCACCTATATTTTATGTTGTTGACTGAGATGCATTTGGATAGTACCACTCCACACATTCGTACTTATGAAGGATCACTTTTCCTTCTCTTTCCCTAGATATTCTTCATTAATCATGAGACATAGATCCACTATGTATCTGTTCATGGCTATGATCTTTCTTTGACATGGATCCATCATGTATATCTTTCATGGCCATGATCATTACTATATATACATCTTACATGGATCTGTGATGTGCTTAATTGGCGGCCATGCTTATCAACACACCTTAGAATAGGTATGCTCGCCTTAGGAATTGAGTTGTTCTTACATGTTTTGGTGTTGGTTTTTGTCCTTATATTGAATTCTAGAGACCTTAACCCCCATTTGACTTCTCTTGAAGACTTATAATGTATTTTGGCCATCATTTTCTCTTCTAACCTCACACATTAGGGGACATCTATTATAGAGTCAAATTCCACCTCTAAAGCTTTTATGCTCTTGTTGGCCTTATCTCTATCCTCCTTGTGAACAACTATTCCCCATACCTCCTTGATACCTTCTAAAAAAACAAATTTGAAGGATGTGTGCGCGCCCTAACAGTTATGATACCCATGTACACGTGGCCTGCTTAAGAGACACTTGCATAGATGCTAATAAATGTTAAAAAAAATATAATTATGCCCAAATTAAAGATGATTTACATGATTGGTTAGTTGTTTAACTCCTTTTTCCCATACTCAATTGTCTCTAAATAATTGGAGACTGCATAAAAGGAACATTTTCCTCATGGAGAAATAAAATAATACTTTTCACATTCAAGAAAGAACTCATCTGGCTATTCTCGCCAAGTTTGTAAGCCCATTTTATCCCTATTTTTGTTGATTTCTTGTCCTAGAAACCCTTTTTTCTAGTTTCCCTTTGATCACTAACCTTTTCTCACCAAGAGTGTCTCTCTATACCCTCTATGGGCCCGTGGTGACTTTAGTGTCAGGAACATCTCTATAGCATGAGCTAGGGTGGAGGTATCTAGGATATCTTTCGATAGGGAAACACCGCATCGAGCAAGTATAATTTGTAACCATTTTGTTTCTTTTCATTAATAATATAGAAAACTCGTTCCTTCGAAGTATCTTGTGTTATTATTGTTCATGTTTACAATGATTTTGTATAAATTTTGGTAGAATACTAATTGCTCCATTTGAACTAATGGGTACTTACTACTATAACTACCTCTCCATATAGATATACTTTTTCAAGGTTTTTGCAAGTTGCAGAGAAACCCTCAGGAAGGAGGGAAAGGAATCCATCAATCGGGAACAACACCGAACGTTGGGATCCTGGTGAGTCGATTTTCCTCTTTTTCAATAAGTTAGTTATTCTTGTGAAATTCAATTATTTTATCTTAGTTTGGTATTTAGATTGGAATGTACTTTATATATGTTCATAGGTCGTTGCAAAATAGCCCACTATTGTAGGGTATTTTCCTCTAAATCACCTTGTTTGTCTCCTTAAGAAATCTCTTTATGGTCTTAAGCAAGCTCCTCGAGCTTTGTATGCCAAAATGGAAAAATTTCTTCTTGACATTGGATTTTATAGATGTCATTCTGACCTTAATGTCTATACCAAAAATATAGGAAGTTAATACTTGTTCTTTATGTTGATGATCTTATCCTCACTGGTAGTGACCCTAAAATTTTAACCCATGTGAAAACCATCCTTAAGAAGAAATTTGAAATGACAGACTTAGGTTATTTGCATTATTTCCTTGGCCTCCAAGTATTGAAACCCAAGGAAGGAATATTTCTTTCCCAATTTAAGTACGATTATGACCTTAATCTCTGCTTTGACATGGATGATTCTAAACCACCCCCTTCACCCTTTCAGCCTAGAGTCAAAATTATGGCCACATGTACTTCTCCTGAAGTTGATGCCACCTTGTATCGTCAAGTAGCCGGTAGCCTCTTATATTTCACTCATACCCATCCTAATATTTTAATATTTGTTAGTCTTGTTGCTCAATATAGGAAAACAACCAATGAAATCCATTAGAAATAAGCTAAAAGGATATTTCAGTATGTTTGGGGTACAGTTCAATTTGGGATACATTATAGTTCAAGAGGGACTCCTTTGTTGGTTGGTTTCACTAATTCATATTGGGTCGATGACCCTAATGATCAAAAGTCTATTGCAAGTTATGTTTTCATACTTGGTTCTAGACTTGTCACTTGGGCTTGTAATAAACAATAGGCTATTTTTGTTTCTTTAATAGAACCAAAGTGTTGAGCAATGGTTAATGGAATTAAATAGGACTTGTGGCTACAACAAATCCTCTTAGAGTTTGGATTACAACAACAACATCCAACCACCCTCTGGTGTGACAATGAGAGTGCCATCGATCACTCCAAAGATATAGTTCAACATCAACACAACAAACACATCGAGATATACATGCAATTAATTAGAAAGCTTTTTCATGATTGAGTTATTGAAGTGTTATTTTTCCCTACAAAAGATAAAGTTGCTGACATTTTCACAAAGTCTCTTACATAAGTGGATTTTTCCAAACTTCAATCTATTTTAGGAGTTCAAAAAGTTGTCATTAAGGGGGGATAGGCTCTAATTCCTCCTTCCTTATCCTATTGTGTCACCTTTGTAATACTTTGATCCTATCCCAAGTTTTTATTTAGGGGGGATGTTAGGAGATTTACACACTTAGGAGTTAGTTAAGATCAGCTTGGTCTAATGTGTCGTTAGGTTAAAGTGTATTTTTTTTAGTATACATTAGTATGCATTTGTAATCCAAAGGTCATGATATGTTCTCAACATATAGTGATCTAACGACTCATATTCTCCTCAATATTAATGACTACATTGATCTGTGGCTTAGCAGTTGATTGGTCCATGATATTTATTTAAAGAGCATGGAGGGTCATTTGTCGATGATCGATTGTGAGAAACTATTTGCAATATATTTCCTTTTGCATTAATAAATTTCCTCAAGTGGTCACATTTTTGGGGGCCATGGATGTGTCCCCATAAGGGTTTTACCATGTAAAACATTGGCGTGTTGATCTTTGAACTGGTTGCGTGAACGGTTACTGAAGGTGTTTGTCCTCTGTTGGAATACATGTGTTGTCAAACATAGAAAGAGACCCTTCAGACAAGTTTGTTTTTGGATGAGAATAATCATTGTGATCTTGTCATCTAATTGAACAATTGACACAATTGTTCCTTCATTTGATTACTGGGGATCTTGAGGACATAGTAGAGTGTGAAAAAGATAGAGTGCGACCTATATGATCGATAGTCCATTAAAAGGAGTCAAATAGTTCTTTTGATCAATCACATTTTAACTAAGAAACGATGTATTTATTGATTGATATATTGCAAAGAAAAGGTTGGTTTTTTCTTAGCATTGATAGGGTGCAATGTTTTCTCATCATTGGTGATTTCCTTGGCATTACAAATAAAACAAACAAAACTATCCCAACATGTCGGTTGAATAAAATTGAGTATAAAATTTTGCACTCATAATTTCTGATCCATGAGCATATCAGTGGCCACCCACCTATTCCAACTGGCTCAAAACATATTTTTTGGCAATTTACTATTTTTAGTAGTTTTTGGGTCCTAAACTTTTGGGGCCATTTTGAGGGCATAAATGACGTTTTTAACGATCGGTCAAATCCATGAACCGAAAATGGATAATTGATCCTATGAAGTAAATCTCCTCATTAATACATTTCCAACGAGCTATCATGTGTCCAAAATGGAGATCGTATGCAGAAGTTACAACCCGGGGAAATGGATTTACTAACTTACCCCAACGGGGCCCACATGACTTTTGGCGCTTCATCTCCTAGGGTTAGGTTTTTGGATGTCTATGGTTTTGGAATTATTGTTTATTATAAAAATTCTTTCAAAGCCTCATTGTACTCATCTTTTTACGAATTAGCGTAGTCATCACATCTCTTCTCAGAGATAAGTTGCCACCATTCTAGCAAGCTTGTTTTCAGTCTACATTTTACAACTTCAACACATTTCTTATTTAATAGAAGTCAAGTTTTATTGTATCTATGTTATTATTCACTATCTCTCTGTGTTAATATTATAAATATGTGTTTTTATTTCCTTTCTCTCATAAATATGGATCAGTGGTATCAAAGTGGTCTTCTCCTTGTCGTTTTTTAGTGCATGTCCCTGACGCAGTTAGGGTATAGAGAGTTGGGTCTAGAGATTGTTTCTCTTGAGGAAAAATACTCTCTCACACCCAAGAAACCATCCATTTCGGGTGAAAATAAATATGATGGGATAGTCTATCCTTTCAAAATGTTGCTCGAGGAATCCCTCGAGCAACAGAGGATTGCGTTGATGGACAACTTTGCATGAATCCTTCGATGACTGCCGACAAGCGACGCATCCACCTCAAACAGAGACGCCACCCCCTTCAAGGTACAAATCAATTTTTATATTCCTATATTTGAAGGTAAAATAGATGCAAATTCCATAGATAAATGGTTAAACCTTATACAAGGGTATTTTTTTGTCCACAACTTTTCTAATAGAGATTATATTACAATTGCGCTCCTCAAGGCCATCCCCCATGTCAAAGATTGTTGGGAGACTTTCTATGAGAAAAAGGAAATAGAGAAATCCACATTATTTGAATTTTCACCCACTTGGAATTCCTTTAGGGATGTTATTAAGGAACAATACTAACCTGTTGGAAGTTATGATGACTTGTATACAAGATGGACCACATTGCGGTAAGAAAGAGACCAAATGGCGCCAGAGTTCACCAATGTCTTCCATACCTTGCGCACCAAGATGGGTATTGTCAGTATAGGGGCAAACCCAGGGTTCAACGCTACAACAACGCACCAAAAAAACCCTAACTACCAACCCTTTCGGAAACACCTACGAAGAAGATGAAGTCTCACCCGAGGTAGAGGCAGGGGTGGTTGAAGGACTCCAGTGTCTACAACCTTAGCTAGGACATCGATCTATGATTATAATACTTAATAGAGCACTTAGCACCATAAGTTCATCATTATTTAACCAATATCTACTCCACAGAGGAAATAGAGCATCACATCATTCACCCAGATCTAATGTATCTAAGCACTTAGCATAATGAAATAGATTAGATATAGTAGATTCAAGCACTAAGAAATCTCACATAGGTAAGATATAGCATCCAGGGTCATCATAAGCACAAATCATAAACATATATATCTATCTATATCAAAGCACTTAGCAAGTAAAGACATAAACACATCAGAACATCGCACAGAGCAGAATAACACAGTATTTACATGGTTCACCCCCACCTTGGGCATACATCCACCAAATCTTCTCCTTTATTATCTTCTTCAATCGATTACATGCACAGAGCTTCAAAATCCTTACTTCACCTAGGACAAAAGATTTGCGCACCTCACTAGAGCCTCCTTCCTTGCATTACAACACAAAGCCTTCCACAGTCTGTCACAATATCTTGCACTTAGCTCTACAAGTCTCTCACAATATGCACCAAGCATTTAAAATCCTTTGATCACATAGATCTAGCACTTAGCCATTCATCTAACATCACATAGATGTGCTTCTTCTCCAACATAGCCTAGGCATCTAT
Organism: Picea glauca; assembly: GCA_000966675.3. NCBI lineage: Eukaryota > Viridiplantae > Streptophyta > Pinopsida > Pinales > Pinaceae > Picea > Picea glauca. Next base: position 98,734 of record JZKD02S2083821.1, on the reverse strand, counting down.
TTATACATTACAAAATAGGCCTAAACATGAGTAAACCCATGGGCCAACATCCCATTCCCATTACATAATCCTAGAATCTAGAAGGGACCCAAAAAGGGGCCGAGATCCCTCGATCTCCGCTTCATCTTGCGCTCCACCTTTGACAAGCTGTCGAAGTCCAAAATGGTCAAACTTGGCCAAGGATCTTCCAAAACTTGGTCAAGGGCCAGCAGGCCCCCAAAACTCACATGTGACTCATCCCAAGTCACTCTGATGTAGGAAGTTATGCTCCGAAATCCTGGAGCTTGGATTGAGCTGCTTTGACTTGTTGTTGTGCTACAACCTCCTATTCAACAAACCTTTGGATGACTGCATCATTCACAGGTCCTTCCAGGTGTTGTTCAACTAAATTAACAACCCACTCTAGCTCTTCTCCTTGGGATTCTACCTCTGTAAATAATTGGTAAGACTTTTCTTGTACAGGTTGGAGTTTTTGAGTTACCTCCATAACTCTGCTCTGGATAGTGTGGATCTACTGCTGGGTGGTCTGCTTATCTTGGGATCGCTTCATTCTTTCCACAGCTGACAGGGGCTTCAACTGTGCCTGTATATTTTCATCTTGATACTTCACCTCTTGGAGTTCCGACTCCAATGCCTTCAATTATGGGTTATTTGTGAGTTTTTCATAGGTCTGGGCACTGCGATCAGTGAGTTACTTACATTCCAGGGTAAGATCATTTATCCTTTCAACTGCACTCCGAGCGGTTTCTTCTCTTTTCTCTCTTACGTCTTGTCAGGTCTTAAGTACAGTGTGTAGCTCCAAATCTGCTATGCGTTGTTGTAGCTGCTGGATGGCTTCTGTGAGCTGGCTCACTTGCTATGTAACACAATCTACTACCTTGATTTCTAAGACTGTCCCAGAGTTAAGTGCTTTGTTGACTGCTTCTTTTACTTTGAGTTGCTCCACGAGAAACTATTGCTTTTCTTGTTGTAGTTGTGATTTTTCTTCATCAAACTTCACTTGGAGAGAAAGATTTTCCTTTTTTGCAACACTACATTGCTCTACGAGTACTCCTTGTACTTGTGTCAAACCTTGGGTGGCGTTCTCTATTCCTTCCTATGATCATCGAAGGCGAGCTTCGAATGTATCGACTAGGTGGTGGATTTGAGTTGGCTCATCTCCCAAATCAAGTTCTCCTAATGGCAGCGGTGTGGTGGAGATTGTGAGACTGGAGTGTAGGGCCTGTTGTACCCCTCAGAGTTCAATCTTAATTCAATCATACATATCCTCTTTATTTTCTTCTTCTTTCTCTGCTATTTCCCGTGAAGCATATTGTAGAGCTTCTATGAGGAATTCGAAGTCATCAGAGGTGAGGATAGTCTGCATCTTGGTCATGGTGGCCTTTGATTTCTTCCGGGAGGAAGGTTTCAGAGGTGAACCTTTCCTCTTATTCAAGGGATCAAGCTCATCTCCTTTATTCTGTTCAAATTCTTTGTCATTCAACTCTTCTCCATCACCTCCTTTCTCTCGTGATATGGAAGTAGTCTTCAAAAATGCACTGTCTAATTCTTGGACCTCGTCAGTCTTCTTTGTTCTGCTAGGTTTGAGTGTATCCTATGTAGTTTTTGGGTTGTTGATGTTGGATATATCCACAGGGTCTTCTAGAATAAGGAGATCCACAGACCAATCCTTAGTGATCTCCTCCAATTCCTCCTCTGTCATCTTATAGTAGGATTGAATATGCTCCTTATGTTCTTCAACGTGCGTTGTGATGTAAATAAAATGTCGATCTTCGTTGAACTTCATCAAAGCCCAGAACTGGTGCAGAGTGTTTGGAGTCATGCGAGGCTCAAAATGGATGGATATCTTCACCTGGTTGTAGTAGGTATGAACACCATCATTTGACTACCACTATTTATTCATGTCGCTTGAATACCAAAGGGTAGAAAACTTCGAGGCTAGTGGTTCAAAAGGCTCAATGTCTGAGAAGTTTTCACCTTCTGGCATCTCCCAGGCAATAAAATCTATAAGAATCAAGAGCCAACTAAAATGATATTCATATCCTTGATCATGTGCTTCTCTGCAATTGAGTTACAACTGGATCACCAGGTACTTCACCCAGTTCATATGAAGGCCCTCTGCGCACTTCCCTGCGAGGTCGACTACAAAACCGGTGACTTGGGTAGGTCAATTCTTTCTTACTAACTTCCCTGCAATCAACTAACAGGCGAGGCACACTGTGCCACTTTGGATAGAATCTACCTTGTAGCCTCACGTTCCCTTCTCAACATTGTCGTAAGTGTCCTTGATCCTCTGTGCTAGAGAATGATCCATGGATTTTTCATGGTAAAACTCTTTTGGATCAGGTCCTTGCATACTCAAGTCTGTGATCCGATTGATCAACGTCGAATCAACTATTATAATATGGTTTAACCAAAAATAAATACCATGGTAACAAGACAACAACATCTTGACACATGCATTTACCTCCTGGTATCTTCTGAAGTGGGGAATATTCATGACATTCAGTAGAGTGGACTGCACGAGGTTCACAGTCCACGACTGGGGGATTATCTTTGAATTCTTCCCCTTAGTTTTGGCCAGGTACTTATGTGGGGTGAGCATGTTATAGACTTTGCGATCTTCAAGTTTGAAGTCGTTGAACTTCAACGTTGCAATCTTATCTTGGTCTATTCAAACTGCGCAGATCCCATTCGGGAGGTACGCAGTGACCAAGGCATACTCAAAATCTCTAGGTACGTTGTCTCGATTTACTGCACAGCTCATAGGTGGTTTGTAGGAGGGTAATATAGTTGGGATCAATTTGGCATTCGCTAGATCATCCATGTGCTTGGTTCGCTTTTCATCTGATGGTCGGGATGGTTTGGTTCCACGGGCAGTTGATGAAGATGCTTGCAATGTTCTCGTGGATGAAGCCTGTACACCTATAGATAATCATCTCTTCGACATGACTCTTTCAGTCATCAATTCGAGGAGTACTTCTATCATAGATTATTTGACTGCGTTGAGCTCCTTGGACATACGCGCTCGATATTAACTTAGATACTGTAATAGAATAGACATCAAGAGCACGATGATTACTATGCAAGATCAACTTAGTCCGCGGGCTCAAATTATCGGTTGGAAAAAGTGTTCTCAGTGCATGGCACAATGGGATAAATAGGTAACTTAGTAATGGGTCACTTGCAACGAGTATGAAGCCTTCATGAACTCTGTTATGTCCATTATGGCGCGGTCCCAACAGTCTGATGGTGAGCTATCTAATCATAAATTCCTTTCTACCCATTCGGGGGGGGGTCAGCTGAATGGTTATAATGTCCCCAACGACTATATTTCTTCGACATGGTGAAGTACCATGTGTTCTTGTTTTGATATCCTGACGAAACTCCAATTTTGCAAATTTTCCTTTTGTGAGGTTTCTTCTAGATCTTTCTGCAACTTTTCAATCTTAGCTCTCTTATTACTTAGCTTTCTAGCCTTCTTTCCAGTGATCTTCGTCTCGGTATTCCTTTTCCCATTTTGATTCTTATCTTCTTTTGACATGGTCACTTCGCATTGTTGAGATTCTTTCAAGGGTAATATTCTTTCTTCATCTAGGATATATATTTCATACTTATGTGGGTCTTCTACTATTCTTGCAACTTCGACATCTATGTCGGTGTTGTTAAATGGTTGCAATATGTTCTCTTGTTCTTCAATCAAGTATGCAATCCTTCTATTTATAAAATATTTTAACTCTTGCTTCTTCTTCTCTAAGACTTCTTCTTCTTCCTTCCTTCTGGCTTGATCTCTTTCAATCCAAGGTCTTCCTAGTAACATTGTAAATGGTGTGTTGTCCCCAATAAATTTAACAATCTCAAAATCTTCTTCTATCAAAGCTCTATTGACAGTCATAGGTAGCTTGGTAAGTCTCCCACAAAGGGTTATCAATTTTCCTCTAAATAATTGTGTTCCTCCCAGTGGAGGAATCATAGTAGGCTTTCCTAAAATTTCCCAAGTTCTTTTTGTCATAATATTCACCTATTTTTCCTCATCCATAACACAGTCAACATCGAAGTCTCCTATTCTTTCTTCAATGCATTCTTTTTCTTTGAAGATCTCTGATAATCTGACATGTCGATGGTCATTAAGGGTTTCTTTCATCTGTAACAATACTTTCTCTGATTCTTTCCTGGATTCTGTCATAATCTCGGTTTTTGGATCTTCCTTAGGGTTTTCTTGTCTCATGTTCATTTCTTCAATCTTAGCAATCATTCTAGGGAAATCCAACACTTCATGGTCCATAAATTTACAACAAAGACAACGAGGTTTTCTACTAGGGAATTCCTTAGCCATATGTCTCGGTCTTATGCAACTGTAGCAGAGGGTTAATTCTCTCTTTCTTTTAAATGATCCCCATCGTTTCCTATATTGCGCGCTAGGATCATGGTAGCTAACCTGCAACAAATCTTTTCTAGGGTTCTGCATACACTTGTTAGTCCAAACATTCTTTCTATGCATGGGTATAAAATATATTTCACTATTCTTATCAGATCTATGCATGTCAAACCTTCTTTCATCTATTATTTTCCCAGTTTCCAAGATAGGACAAAATCTATCAAACATACTAGATTCATACTTTATAAACAAAATTTTCCACTTGTCTTACTTCTACAAAGCACAAAACTTTCAGATCTAGAACTTTTCACTATTCTTACCTTTATCAGAGCACAAAGCTTGTAGATCTTACCTCTTCTCTTTAGATCTGACCCCTTTTGTTAGCACAGAGATTCAAAAGTCAAGTAGAATGTTCCGCACTAGGGAAACAGATCTATGCATGGAGCTTTCTCAGTTTCAGGTCGAATCTTTGCACAAAGATTCTTCTTGCTCAGTTCCCGACAATCACAGTTTTAGGTCTGATACTACACACTTCAGTAGTATATCTACACACAGATCTTCTCTTTTCTTCACTTTAATTCTCAACAATCACAGTTTCAGTCCCGATACTTTGCACTTCAGCAGTAGATATACGCATAGAGATTCTCTCTTCTTCACTTTAGTTCCCAACAATCACAGTTTCAGTCCCAGGAACGTAACTATTTGTTGGTACAGGATCGGACCCATGCTTCAATGCTACAATGACGGACCAACAAAACCCTAACTACCATCCCTTTTGAAAACACCTGCGAAGTAGATGAAGTCTCACCCAAGGTAGAGGGAGGGGTGGTTGCATGACTCCAGTGTTTGCAACCTTAGACGGGACATCGATATGTGATTATAATACTTAATAGAGCACTTAGCACTGTAAGTTCAACATTATTTAACCAATATCTACTCCACAGAGGAAACAGAGCATCGCAACATTCACCCAGATCTAATGTATCTAAGCACTTAGCTACAATAGATTATATCTAATGTATCTAAATAGATTAGATCTTGCAGATTCAATCACTAAGCAAGCTCACATAGGTCATATTTAGCATCCAGGGTCATCAAAAGCACAAAGAATAAACAAATCTATCTATCTATATCAAAGTAGTTAGCAAGTAAAGACATAAACACATCAAAACATCACACAGAGCAGAATAACACAGTATTTACGTGGTTCACCCCCACCCTGGGGCTACGTCCACCAACTCTTCTCCTTTATTATATTCTTCAATCGATTACATGCAAAGAGCCTCAAAAACCTTACTCTGCCTAGGACATGAGATCTACGCACCTCGCTAGATCCTCCTTCCTTGCGTTACAACACAAAGCCTTCCACAGTCTGTCATAATCTCTTGCACTTAGCTCTGCAAATCTCTCACAGTATGCACCAAGTATTTAAAATCCTTTGATCACATATATCTAGCACTTAGCCATTCATCTAACATCACATAGATGCGCTTCTTCTCCTACATAGCCTAGGAAACTATTTATAGATTACAAAATAGGCCTAAACATGGGTAAACCCATGGGATAACATCCCATTCCCATTACATAATCCCATAATCCATAAGGAACACAAAAAGGGGCTGATATCTCACGATCTCTGCTTCATCTTGTGCTCTGCCTTCGACAGGCTGTCAAAGTCCAAAATGGTCAAACTTGGCCAAGGATCTTCCAAAACTTGGTCAAGGGCCAACGTGTATCAAATATTTTGAGCAACATCTGGTGCTCAAGTACCGTGATGGTCTACATAGATAAATATAGACATAAATGGAGTTTTTGGACATCTCCTCCTTGGGTTTGGCCTATTGATATGTCATCAAAATTGAGCAGAAGATTAAACAAAAGACGAGACAGTTTGGATCTAGGAACCCCTCACAACAGAAGAAGAGAAAGGGCAACCCCAACTCACAGAACAGAGGAAAAAAAAGATGGGAAACCTTAGGAAAACCATTCCAAGTGGCAAGAAAAGAAGGAAAATGGAAATATGAAGAAAGATACTGGGAAGTGGTGTGACTTCCATAATATCCCCTAGCATAACATTGTTGATTGTCGTTGATAGTATTCATTGGTGGCGGAGGTGAAATCCTCTTAATCAAATGAAAGTTCTAACTCTTAGTAAGAACCACAAAAGGGGAGATGGATCATTGACATGAAACTCAATGCCACTGTTGCTACCATCAAGATCCATCCCGGTGAACCTGATGAGCCAGAGTAAGACGAGTGCCTCTTTCTTTCACAGATGTGGGTGAAAGGAACTCTGTTTCACTTCATCATTGATAGCAGTAGCCAAAATATCCTCATATCAGCATAGGTGGTCAAGTGGCTAGCCCTGTCAATAATGCCTCACCTGTAGCCCTACACCATTGGATGACTCAGTCAAGGAGGTGATCTTTGCATCAACCAAAAGTTTCTCCTATCATATGGCATCAAGCCATTCAAGGATGAGGTATTTTGTGATGTTTCTCCCCTTGAATTTTGTGATGTTATTTTGGGCCAACCTTATTTATGGAAACATCATATTGTATATGATTCGAGGCCTCACAGTGTTATTATTACTTTGAACAGGAAATTGTAAAAGATACATGAGGTAGTCCTACTTAGTGTTATTTCATTGATCTATGCCAAGCATTGCAGGAAGGTCATTTATCAGAATGATAAGTTTGTCTTCTTCATGATTCTCTCTCAAAGTGAGTGAAAGGTTGCATCTGCATCCATGGACTCCATGGACGACCTCTCCATGTAGCATAAGCAAGTGTATAAGGTCATGGAAGAATACAAAAACATCTTCTCATCACCTACTGGGGTACTTCTGCACTGTGAGTCAAGCATCCCATCGATCGGACCCTTGACACACTGCTACCCAATGGGATAGTCTATCGGTGCTATTTTTTAGAAAATGAGTAGATCAAGTGTCATATCCAAGAATTGTTCCAGAAGGGTCACATCCGACCCAGCTCATCACCTTGTGGAAGCCCAATCGTGCTGGTGAAAAATAAAGATGAGACCTAGTAACTCTGTATAGATTATAGGGCCCTAAATAAAATCATAGTCAGGAACCGGTAACCGATTCCCTGAATCCAGGATCTCCTTGACCAGCTCAAGGGGGCCAAATAATTCAGTAATATTGATCTAAATTCTAGCTACCATCAAGTCCCAATATAGAAGATCGATGTATGGAAGAATTCCTTCAAGTCAAAAGAAGGTCTTGTTGAATGGTTGGTCATTCCCTTTCATTTGAAAAATTCCCCAACAACTTTCATGAGGATGATGGACAATATCTTGTGACCTTTCACTAATTATTTTTTGGTGGTGTATCTGGATGACATCCTCATCTACAAAAAGACTTGATTGGAACACTTGCAGCATATTCAACAAGTTTTTCACACTCTACACCAACACAAGTTATATGCCAACTTGGAAAAATGCTCCTTCGGCATGGAAAGGGTCCAGTACCTAGGCTACATTGTTGATGCACATGGTGTGCATGTTGATCCAATCAATATCCAATTCATCTGTGACTGGCCAGCCCTAACCATGCTCACTGATATTTATATCTTCTTAGGCCTTGCCAATTTCTATCGCATATTTGTGTTGGGATTCTCCCATATTGCATGGGCCCTCAGCCAAGTAACTAGGGGTGGTGGTAAGGAAAAATTTTTGTGGGGCCTGTCCCAACAACAAGCGTTCGATGATCTAAAATATCGCTTGTGCTAAGCCCCAATGATTTCATTACCTAACCTACAAAAACCCTTTGAGATTGAGATTGATTCTTTAGACTATGTTGTGGGTGCAGTCCTCACTCAACATTGCCACCCTGTGGCCTATCATAGTGAGACACTATCATATGTCATCCGTAAGTACCCTACTTATGAAAAAGAAATGTACTCCATTGTGAAAGGCTGTTGTTGGCCCTTGACCAAGTTTTGGGATATCCTTGGTCAGGTTGACCTATTTTGGGACTTCGACAGCCTGTTGAATATGGAGTGAAAGACGAAGCAAAGATTGCAGGATATCGGCCCCTTTTTGGGTCCTTTCTAGGATTTTGGAATATGTAACGGGAATGGGATGTTTTCCCATGGATTTACCCATGTTTAGGCCTATTTTGTATGTATAAATATAGTTCTATGAAATGTAAGGAGTAGTGGTGGAAGTTGAACAGTGCACAAGTGTTGTGCATGTTGGCTACGAGTGAAGAGTTGGATCTATGTGATCAAGAATTGTAAGGCTTTGTGCATACTGTATGAGACTTGCAGAGCTAAGTGAAAATCATTGTAAGAGGATGTGAAGGCTTTATGTTGTAACACAAGGAAGGATGATCTAGTGAGCTGCGCAAATCTCCTGTCTTATGAAAAGTAAGGGTTTTTGGTTCTGTGCATGTAGATGACTGATCGAAGCTAATAAAGAAAAAGAGTTGGTGGGTCACCCTAGGGTGGGGGTGAACCACGTAAATACCATGTTATTCTTCTCTATGTGATGTTTTAATGTGTCATGTGTTAATTGATAAGTTCTTTGTTATAGATAGATAAATATGTTTATGCTTTATTCTTGTGACAAATCTAGATCATAGATCTTATATCTTTGAACTTTTGTAGTGCTTGAATCTGTTGGATCTAATATTTTTCATATGCTAAGGGTTGATATACATTATATCTAGGTGAACACTGCAATGCTCTATTCTGTCTGCAAAGTAGATATTGGTTAGATATTGATGAAGGCTTGTTGTTGAGTGCTCTATTAAGTATTATAATCACATATCTGTCCCAGATAAGGTTGCAGACATCTGATTCTTGCAACCACCCCCACCGCTACCTTGGATGAGACTTCATACGCTTCGCAGGTGTTGTCGAAAGGGTTGATAGTTAGGGTTTTTTTGGTGCACTATTATAGCGTTGAACCCTGGGTCTGCCCCTGTGCCAACAAATGGTTCCATTGTCGGGACTGGAACTGTGATTGCTAGGAACTAAGGAAGAAGAACATTTGTACAAAGATCCAACCTGAAATTGTGAAAGATCTATGTGTAGATATGTTTCCCTAGTGTGTTGTATTCTAATTGATTTATAAAGCTCTTTGTTCTAAGAAATGTAAAAGTGAGACTTTTTGAGGTAACATTTGAAAGCTTTGTGCTCTGTAGAAGTAAGATTAGTGGAAGTTTTTGTTTCAAAAGTATGAATCTAGGTATGTTTTATAGATTTTGTCCTAGCTTGAAAACTAGGGTATTAATAGATGAAAGAAGATTTGATATGAGTAGATCTGATAAGAATAGTGAAAAATATGTTATACATATGCATAGAAAGGATATTTGGACTAATAAGTGTATGCAGGATCCTAGAAAGATTTTTTTGCAGGTTAGCTACCATGATCCTAGTGTGCAGTACAGGAAAGCCTGGGGATCATTTAAATGAAAGAGAGGATTGACTCTTTGTTATAGTTGTAGAAAACCCGGACATCTTGCTAAGGAATGCCCTGGGAGAAGACCTAGTTGTCTTTGTTGTAAATCTATGGATCATGAAGTTTTGGATTTTCCTAGAATGATTGCTAAGATTGAAAAAATGAACATGAGACAAGAAAACCCTAAGGAAGATCCAGAAACTAATATTATGACAGAATCCCAGGAAGAATCAAAGAAAATATTATTATAGATGAAGGAAACCTTGAATGGCCACCGACATGTCATATTATCAGAGATCTTCAAAGAAAAAGAATGCCTTGAAGCAAGAATAGGAGACTTCGACATTGACTGTGTTCTAGATGAGGAAACACAGGTGAATAACATGATAGAGAGAACTTGGGAAGCTATACGGAGACCTGTTATGATCCCTTCATTAGGAGGAATAGGACTATTCAAAGGAAAGTGGATAAACCTATGTGGGAAACTCACTCGGATACCGATGAATGTCAATGGAACCTCGACAAAAGAAGATTTTGAGATTATTAAATTTATTGAGAATAGTGTCCCATTTACCATGTTGTTAGGAAAACCCTAGATTGAAAGACATTGAACTAGAAGGAAAGAAGAAGAAGCAGTTTTAGAACGGAAGAAACAAGAGTTAAAAGAATTCATGACTAAAAGGATCACACACTTGATTGAAGAACAACAGAACAAATCAAATCTATTTAACACCAGGGACATTGATGTCGAAGTTGCAAGAACCCTAGAAGACCAAAAAAAGACTAAATTAGCTATTCTTGATAAAGAAGAAGTATCACCCTCGAATCTTAAGAAAGAATTTTGACAACTCGATGTAACTATGTTAAAAGAAGATAAGAATCAAAATGGAAAAAGGCATACTTAGAGGAAGCTCAATGGGAAGAAGGCTAGAAAGCCAAGTAAGAAGAAAGTTAAGATCAACAAGTTGGAGAAGGTTCTAGAGGGAACCTCGTAGAAGGAAAATTTGCAAAATTGGAGCTTCGTCGAGATATCTGAATAGCGTCACATGGCACTTCGCCATGGCAAGGAAATATAGCCATTGGGAATGTTATAACCATTAGATCAATCCTCTGAACAAATGGAAATCCATTTATGGACAGCCATCTCACCATCCGACCATTGGGACCATGCCATAATGGAAAAAACAAAGTTAATGAAGACTTCATACCCATTGCAATTGACTCGTTGCTGAGTTACCTATTTATCCCGTTGCGCCATGCACCAAGAACACTTTTTCCAGCTGATAATTTGAGCCTGCAGACTAAGTTTATTCTATACAATGATCATCTCACTCTTGTTGTCTATCCTATTACAGTTTCTAAGTTACCCCCTGAACAAAAGGTTTTTAACCCCGAGCGTGCATGTCGGATGAGTTGAGCACTGTCGAGAAAGTTGTTGAAGAAGTTTTGATTGAACTCATGACTGAAAGAGTCATATCGATGTCTACAGGTATACAAGCATCGTCGATGAGAAGATTACCAGCCTCTCCATCCACTACTCGTGAAGCCGGACCATCTTGGCCATTCGATGAAAAGAGAACCAAGAACAAGGATGATCTAGCAAATTCTAAATTGAGCTCGACCATCTTACCCACCTATCTACCACCTTTGAGTGGGAAATAAATAAAGACAACATACCTAGATATTTTGAGTATGCCTTGGTCACTACGTACCTCTCGAAGAGGATATGCATAGTTCACGCAGACCAAGATAAAATTGCAGCATTGAAGTTTAGCAACTTCAACCTCGGAGATCACAAAGTTTACAACATGATCGCCCCACATAAGTACTTGACTATAACTAAAGGGAATAATTTGAAGATCATCCCTCAGCAATGGACCCATGACCTTGCGTAGTCCACCCTATTGAACATTATGAAGATTCCCCATTTCGGAAGACACCAGGAACTGAATGCCTGTGTCAAGCTGCTACTTTATTTCTACCATGGAAGATATTTGTGGTTGAATTTCCATATAATAGTTGATCTGATGTTGATCCATCAGATCACGGGGTTGAGTATGCAAGGACCTTATCCACAATATTTTTACCTAGGAAAATCCATGGACCGCGCTCTCACCCAGAAGATCAAGGACACATATGGCGATGTTGAGAAAGGAATGTGAGGTTACAAGTTAGATTCTATCGAGAGTGGTGCAATGTACCTCGCCTGCCAATTGATTGCGCGGAAGTTAGTATGAAAAAACTGACCCACCCAAGTCACTGATTTTGTAGTCGACCTCGCAGGGAAGTGCACAGAAGGACTTCAGATGAACTTGGAAAAGTATCTGGTGAACCAATTAGAAAACTACTGCAGAGAATCCCAGAATCAAGGGTATAGATTTCATTTCAGCTGGCTATTGATCCTGATCACTTTTATTTCCTGGGATATGCCGGAAATTGCAACCTTCCCGGACATCGAGCCTTTCGAACCATTAGCCGCAAAGTTCAGTACACTATGGTACTCAAGAGATATGAATAAATAGTTGCAGTCTAATTCTGTTTTTCATACCTATTATAACCAGTTGAAGACAGCCATCCAGTCCGAGCCTTGCATCACTCCAAACACTCTACATTGGTTCAGGCCCTTGATGAAGTTCAACGCAGAATGAAATTTTATTTACATCACAACGCACGCTAATGAACACAAGAAACAAATACAATACTACTATAAGCTAAAGGAAGAGGATTTGTAGGAGATCGCCAAGGACTGGTCAGCGGACCTCCTCATTCCAGCAGACCCTACAGAGATATCTGACATCGACAACCCAAAAACTACACAGGATACACCCAGACAAAGCAAGACAAAGAAGACCGAAGAGGTCCATGAATTAGACAGTGCATCCATGAAGACTGCTTCCATCTCACCAGATCAAGGAGGTGATGGTGAAGAGTTGAATGACACAAAGGTTGAACAACAATAGGGTGACGAAGCTGATCCCCTGAAGAAGAGGAAAGGTTTGCCTCTGAACCCTTCCTCGTGGAATAAATCGAAGGCAACCATGACCAAGATATAGACCGTCCTCACCTATGATGACTTTGACTTCCTCGTAGTATCCCTAGATGATTCTTCATTGGAAATAGAAGGGAAACAAGAAGTAAATCAAGAGGAGTTGTATGATCAAATTGAGACTGAACTCCGAGGGGTAAAACAGGCCCTACATTCCAGCCACACAGTCTCCACTACTCCAGGGGAACCAGAATTGGGAGATGAGCCAAATAAACTCCATTGCCCAACTGATATAGTCAAAGCTCATCCTCGATGAGCACAAGAAGAAACAGCGCAAGCCACCCAAGCTTTGACACAAGTACAAGGGGTACTAGTAGAGTAACGTAGTGCTATAGAACAAGAAAAGATTTCTCTCCAAGCAAAGTTTGAGGAAGAAAAATCCTATCTACATCAAGAAAAGGAACAGTTGCTTGCAGAGAAACTCGAAGTAAAGAAAATTCTCAACAGAGAACTTCGCTCTATGACATTTGTAGAAGTAAAGGCAGAAGAGAGAGTTCCAAAGAAAGTAGTGCAACTTGAAGAAGTTATCCAGTAGCTACAACAACGCATATCAAATTTGGAACTACGCACAGTACCTGAGACCACTCAATATGTAAGAGACCAAAGGGAAGAACCACCAGGAGAACAGTGGAGCAACTCAAGGCTCTTACCCTGGAATGTAAGTATATCACTAATCGTAGTGCCCTGACATATGAGTGACTCACTGAGAGTCCATAATTAAGAAAACTGGAGTTGTAGCTCCAAGAGGTGAAGTACCAAGCTGAAATATATAGGCACAGCTAAAGTCCCTGCAGTTGTGGAAAGAATGAAGCACTCCCAAGAGAAACACATTGCACAACAGAAAATACATACTATCCAGAGTAGAGTTATAGAGATAACTCAAAAAATCCAACATGTGCAAGATAAGGCCTATTACTTGTTTACAGAGGTAGAAGGCCAAGGACCAGAGCTAGAGAAGGTTGTCACTATAGTAGGACAACGTCTATACAGAACTATTAATGATGCAGTCATCCACAAGTTCACTGAAAAGGAGGCTGCAACACAACAGCAGGTCGAAGCAACTCAAGCCAAACTCAAAGTGTTCGAAGTAGAACTAGTCAAACCAAAGTGACTTGGGATGAGTCACAGATGAGTGTTGGGGGTTTTTTTTCCTTTGACCAAGTTTTGGGAGATCCTTGGTCAAGTTGACCTATTTTGGGACTTCGACATCCTGTCAAAGACAGAGCACAAGATGAAGTAGAGATCGCGGGATCTCGACCCCTCTTTGGGTCCTTTTTGGGATTTGGGAATATGTAACAGGAATGGGATGTCGGCCCATGGGTTTACCCATGTTTAGGCCTATTTTGTATGTATAAATATAGATCTAGGAAATGTAAGAAGTAGTGGTGGAAGTTGAACAGTGCACAAGTGTTGTGCAAGTTGGACAAGTGTGAAGAGTTGGATCTGTGTGATCAAGAATTGTAAGGCATACTTTATGAGACTTTCAGAGCTAAGTGAAAATCATTGTAAGAGACTGTGAAGGCGTTATGCTGTAACGCAAGGAAAGAGGATCTAGCGAGCTGCATAGATCTCCTGTCTTATGCAGAGTAAGGGTTTTTGTCTTTGTGCACGTAGATGACTGATCAAAGATAATAAATAAGAGTTGGTGGACGTAGCCTCAAGGTGGGGGTGAAACACATAAATATTGTGTTATTCTTCTCTGTGCAATGTTTTAATGTGTTATGTGTTAATTGCTAAGTGCTTTGTTATAGATATATAGATATGTTTATGCTTTGTTCTTGTGATGAATCTGGATGATAGATTTGATATCTTTGAACTTGCTTAGTGCTTGAATCTTCTAGATCTGATTTATTTCTTATGCTAAGTGTTGATATACATTAGATCTAGGTGAACACTACGATGATGCTTTGTTCTATATGCAAAGTAGATATTGGTTAGATATTGATGAAGGCTTGATGTTGAGTGCTCTATTAAGTATTATAATCACAGATCTATGTCCCAGCTAAGATTTCAGACACCGGAGTCCTGCAACCATCCCTGCCTCTACCTCAGGTGAGACTTCATCTACTTTGCAGGTGTTTCTAAAAGGGCCAATAGTTAAGGTTTTGTTGGTGCGATGTTATAGCGTTGAACCCTAGCTCTTCCCCTGTGCCAATAACTATCGGTAGTAGAGGAATTACATTCTTGATAAGGAGACAGTCATCCACATTTATCATAATCCAATTTAGTTTATCCAGACACAAGGAAAATTGCATATTGACCACCATCAGAAGTGGTCCACATATTTTCAACATTTCCACCTCAAGATAAAGTATACAACAAGAAGTACCAATTGAGTCATTGATTGCCTCATGATGCAACCCCCTCCACTCCTAGGGGTTATGCGACCTCTAGGCCAAGGATATTTCAATTCACTGAGATGAATCGGCTCTTTGGGCCCCTATTGGAACCTAAACCCACTTTACACAGGCCCCTTTCCTCCTTAGGCGCAGGTCCTATGAGACCCGCAGGCTCCTGCTAAGCCCATTTTCTTATTTCTGAAATTTGAGTGGTGGCGCTAGCTCCCTCTACTAGGCCCATTTCTTCTTCACATGACCATGGGCTATGACCTCGGTCCAGTCCTCTTCGCAACTCCATGCTTCAGATATTTTGCAAATAGCTTACTCCCTTATTCCCGATCTCTGAATCAATGAATTTACCTGGGACCATATTTGTGGTCCACGTCTCTCCCACAACCAATGACTATGATCTGCTTTGGACTCCATCTTTCGGGAGTTCCTCCCACTATTTTCTCTCTCTTCTTTCTTCTGAAGTACCTTTCCTCCAAAACATGCAGATCTCTATTATGTGGTGTCCTGGATCCAACGGTCCAGATCCACTTCACAACTTCATAAACATTTCCCTTTTCTCCATGAAAATCTTTCGAAGTTCTTTCCCGTGAACTCTTAGGTCTTCTACCACCTTTCAACCCAGACGATGGACGGTCCTAACTACCTTTGGGACTTCAAGACTTCTGCTATCCCACTCTCCTATTAAATTTAAAATAAATTAAGGTGCGTACACTTTACCTAGATCCAACGGGTGTTGGTCCTTATGCTTAGATCCAATGGATAAGATATGTCTTCCCCCTCCACGCTCTCCTTCTAATTTCTGGACATGGAATTTAATGGTCCATATATCCTCCTTTACAACTACTCTAACACTGATTATTCTTCCTCCTCCCGAGCTTCCTCTTTCTTCCAAAATTGGAATAATTTATAAGTATCCAAGGCTGTGGCCTTTAATCCTTCTACAATCCTGAATGCTTGTGTCTCAACAGTGCTTCTAGGGATGTTATCCCTCCTTGATCTTTTTCCAATGTAACTTGACCTCATCCCTGGTGACTCCTTGTACTCTACATGCAATCTTGCACTTTCTCTTCCAAGATTTGGGACTTGGAACAACTCTGTCTGCACACACCTTGCACTTTCTCTTCTGAGCTTTTGAACTTACTCAGTCTCTTAAGGGTCTCAGTCCTCTGTTTCCTTCAAAATATTATATGGTTCCCTCCTAGCAACTTGATGCTCTTCCTCATGATCTTTGCAAAGAGAAACCCACTTTACCTCTTACGCACTTCTTGCACTCTATGTGCAGACCTTCACTCAAATATCCTTCGAGTCTTAACCTTATGGTGTTCCCTCTTGGAAACATTTATCCCAACACTTCGAATTAAAGTTCTCGCGCACTCCTTGTGCTTGAATGAGCCTTCAGATGGCTTCAAAATTTCAACACTTCATCTAAGTGTTGGCCTAGTGCACTCCTTGCATAGGTCATCCTCCAGCTTCTTGAAATCCTTCAGGTTCACTGATGCAACTCCTACATCCTCTCAATGTACACTTGCAGAGATCCTTTCCCCAGAGTGTTCAGCAACTCTGGTTCCTTCAACCTCTCCCAACACCTCATAATGCATTGGTCATGTGCATTCTTTGCACCTGCTCAAGAACTCCTTGTTGAGCCTTTCCTTCAAAGTGTTCAACAACTCTGAACTATCTCTCATGTTTGGTTACTAGAGTGTTCAGTAAATCTGGGGTGTCTTACCTGACACTTCTCTTCCTCTGAACTTGAAATAGATTTCACTTGTGCACGCTTTCACCTGCTCAATGCCCACCTGGTAGAGCTCTACAAAATCTTCAACAATTATTCTTTTTGTGCCTCCTCTACACAATCTCTCCTCCAAGGTGTTCAATAAACTTGAGGATCCTCTTGATTCTATAAATGTTCTGGTGTACCCTCCTAGCATGTTCTTGTCTGACTTGAAATAGTTCATATGCACACTCCTTACGTTGGCTACCTAGTTTCAAGACTTTGTCCTGCACGTCTTGCACATCCTAAATAACCTAGAACAACTCAACAACTCTCAAACATATAGTGAATTCTATCCTTACCTTGCATATGAAATCTAACACATACACCTACAACATATATTCATAACCACACACAGATAACATTCATCAAATACATAAACACACAAAATACTCATAGGTAGGAAAACTGCTCTTTGTATTAATATGAATGTCTGTTTACAATGTGTACAAAATCTTAGGCTGCAAATGAGTCTCGAATCTTCTCTCCTCTCTTTGGCTTACAATGATTTGTAATAAAACTTTAGCATCTCTTCTGGGCATACATTACAATATTTATAAAAGAGGAGCTCAACAATATTTCCCTCCAAACTCACCTAACTCTCATTAATTACATTGAATTTCATTCAATGGTCATCTAGTCTTAATCGGATCTAGATCTCATCAACCTATCATGCATTAAAGGTGACCTTCTCTACATCCTGTACAAAGGCATTAAATCAGCTCTTCCAACCTAGAAAAATTTAATTGCGTTTAATTTTACATTTGAAATTTTAAAGATGAGGGCAAAATGAGAGGGTTGGCGCCTCTCCCCTCCTTGAATGTACTTTGATGTGCTTGAATACTGGCATGTTGCTGATGTGGAGCGATGCTCCTACATCACTATAGTCAACCTCCATTCGTGACACTCAACACGGTGCTATACTCTTGTGGCCACGAGAACTTCAGATGGCACCACCTCTATGAGACATATCCTAACTTCACCAACACCTACCAGATGTTGGACGCAAACACAGTTGTCACTAATTTCCATCTTCAGGATGTGTTGTTCTTCCATTTAGGCCATATTTGTGTTCCATAAAGTGAGTGAGTGAAGATGATTTTGGAATCCCACTACATTCGTGTGGAAGGACACTTCAGCGTGGAAAATATAGTGGCAGTGTTGTAGTGACATTTATACTAGCTAAAACTTCGATAGGATGTCAACAAGTATATACAATCCTGCATAGGATGTGCTATTGTTAAAATGGCCACTAAGAAAAAAGTCTTGTACACTCCTCTGCCTACTCTTAATAGGCCCTTGGAATCCATTTCAATGGACTACTTGTCAAGCCTTCCATCCACCAAGCGGGGAAATGACTATGTTTTTGTGCTTGCTGATCACTTTTACAAGATGGTGATTCTAGATGCCTATAAGAAGAGCATCACAACGGAGGCCACTTCCAAGATCTTCTCTGAACGAGTGTGGGTACACTTTGGGATCCCACAAACCATTATCTTAGATCGGTATAGTTGACTCCTCATCACAATCTAGTCAAGCCTCTAGTAACTGTTGGACATCAAGCTCACCAAATCCACTTTCTTCCACCCCCAGATGGATGGCCAAACCGAGGTCGTCAATCGAATGATAGTACACATAATGTGCATGTAAAATTCCAAGAACCCCCACACCTAGGATGATATTATTCCTTATTTTCAACACAACTATAACAGATGCATACATAGCTCAACCAGTCACAGCCCCTTTCAAGTGGGGTTGGTATTTCAACCATTGGGTCCCATGGATGTTTCACTACCCCTTGCGGCCACCCAAGAAGACTCCTCATATGATCCAACTGAAGATGAAAAATAAACCTGGTTCATTGAGTGGATACAACACATCCACCAATAGGTTCAACATATTTTACAGAAGTCCAATTCCAAGTACAAGCAATGCCATGATCAACACTGGGTGCCACACCAGTTTCAGGTGGGAGACAAAGTTTGGTTCAACTTGTAGAAAGAACGCCTTACAAGGGCTCACTAGAAGATTTATCCACTTTGTTATGGACCTTACACCATCAACAAGGTGGTGGGTGACAATTCTTTTGAGTTCAACATTCCCCCCTTCCTTGGCTTGCACCCAATGTTCAATGTGGACCCACTTCGATGTTTTTTTCCACCATTATTGGACACCTTAGAGATAGAAGTAAAGTCAACACCAATAAATATCAACTCTCACTACATGGAAAAAGAATCCACTGATCATATCATGCAAAAACATGTCAAGGGTACTTTCCAGCAAAGGATCCAGCTTTATCGGGTTGTCAAAGCCAAGCAGCTCCTACACTAAGGTAAGTGGCTCACCTGGGGCCAAATTCAACAAATATTTTCTCATCTGATGGGGGAAATAAACGCAATGGAGACCATTTCTTCCTAAGGGGGGAAGATTTATCTAGGAGGATATCAGTGGCCACCCACCTATTCCAACTAGCTCAAAACAATGTTTTTGGAAATTTACTATTTTTAGTAGTTTTTCGGGTCCTAAACTTCCGGGGTTATTTTGAAGGACTAAATGATGCTTTTTCACGATCGAGAACCTCACAAATTTATAAAGGAATGAATTATCCTATGAAATGAATATCCTCATCAATACCTTTCCAACGAGTTATCGTGCACCCAAAATGGAGATCATATGCAAAAGTTACGACCCCAGGAAGTTGATGTACTAACTTACCCCAACAGGGCCCACGTGACTTTTGGCATTTCATCTAATAGGGTTAGGTTTTTGGATGTATAGGGTTTTGGAATTCTTTTTTATTGTAAAAATTATTTCAATTCCTCATTGTGCTCATCTTCTTGCTAATGAGCATAGCCATCACATCTCTGCTCAGAGATAAGTTGCAACCATTCTAGCAAACTTGTTTTCAGTCTGCATTTTACAGTTTCAACATATTTCTTATTTAATAGAAGTCAAGTTTTATTGTATCTTTGTTATTATTCATTGTCTCTGTGTTAATATTATAAATCTATTTTTCATTTATTTTCACTCATAAATCTGGATCAATTGCATTGAGCACTGAGCCTTGTAATCCATTCTAAATACAAAGATCTTTGCATAAGACTGAGAATAGAGAAAAAACTTCATTTATGTAGAGGATTCATGTTGGTGAAGTGTGTGGGTTATAATTCTCATGTTAATATATCATTTCCAGTGGAAACAAAACACCAATGGGTTCAATGGATACCCCTTATTGAATGGTGGTACAACACCACCTATCATAATGCCACCAAAATGTCACCATATGAAGTTGTCTATGGCCAAAACCCCCCTTCCGTGACTTTGGATTTACCAAGAACATTCAATATTTAGAAAGTGGATCACATAATTAACACCATAAAAACCATTATCTGCACACTCAAGGACAATTTAGTTTTGGATTGAAATTAAATGAAGCAATAAGATGATTAGCATCGCTTTGAGCATTCTTTTGAAGAAGGATACCAAGTGGTCCTTCATGTCTAGCCTTATAAGTAGGCCTCTCTTAAATAAAAGGGTTCCCATAAGCTAGAGTTAAAATTCTATGGACCCTATTAAATACTCCATTGCATTGAACAAGTTGCTTATAGATTGGCCCTGTTAGAGTATTGAGACATATGAATAAACATACAACAATATTAAACAGAAGAACCTTACTAGTCTATCCTCTTATCCATATAACAAAAACATTTAATCATAATAAGAAATAGACAAAAGAGTACACTAAATATACGTGGTAAGACCCAAAAATGGGGAAACATCCAAGAGAAGGTAAAAATGGGGAAACACCCAGGAGAAGGTATTGTCTTCTTTATTCTTTAGAAATTCCAATCTTACACTGGAGAGAACCTCCCACACATCACACTCCATCTTCACATCATGACAATGTAGATGATCACTATGTGATTGTTCATTACAATGTGTTTCTTTGTTGTGTGTTGTGTATCTCATGGGTGTCTCTTACCTCTAATATACCAAGATATATGGAGGAATTACATCCCAATAGTACATGTGGGATACATGTAATTTCACCTCTTTCTATAATACATGATAACAAGAGAATTTTACCCCATGTTGAATGTGGGATAACTCTTTTACATTAGAGTAGACATTATTAAATTCCAAATTAACACATTTCAGCAATAACACACAAGGAATCATTACATATTCCAACACTCCCCCTTAATGGTGACTAGGGAGAAGGAACACTTATGGAGGAATATGGCATTCAATAAATTCCAACACTTCCTACAAGAATAAGAAAGACAATACTTTCCAGAATGACACTTATGGAGGAAGATGGCATTACATCAACACTCTCCCTTAATGACACCTTCCATAATTTCCCATCAGATGTAAATAAGAACACACTTTGCCTCATGGATTTGATGAAGATAAAACCTTTTCTCATTGAATCATGAAATTGTTCCCAAACCAAGTTGTACAATGAACTCTTGTAGAACACCACAATAGTGTATAGAAACCTGAAATGGCCAATACAACAGAACATGTGGTTAGCATACAATCATCACAACCATAACTCAACTAAGAACTAAAAGAACTCTTGTAGAACACCACAACAGTGTACAAAAACCTCAGATGGCCAATACAACAAAACATGTGTAAAGATGAAAATTGTCCCAACAAAGCTCAATTGATAGTTGAAATAACTCTTGCAGAGCAACACAACAGTGTATAGAAACTTTAGATGGACAATGAAACAAAACATGTGGCAAGAAAATAGTTGTCCCAACTGTTGATGCCTAAAAGTGCAACATAGGGTACCTACATGGAAATGGGTTGCAATGCCTTATTGTTTATGTATAATTAATAAGATACTATATAGGTGGGATCCTGTGTGTGAATATCATGGAAGAATTACTCATTTTTATGTTCTTATGACTTGGTTGTGATACGAGCTCTACAATTTATTTGATTTTAAATCATTGTTGAAAATTGATCACTAGATGTTATGGGCGATGTGACTAAAGGAGAAATGATGTTGTCTGTATATAACCCTCACAAGTATTACTATGTTGCATTTAGTTTGAGAAAATATAAAAAATCCATGTGTCAAGTTGTATGTGATGTATTGTGCGGTGATCACCTTGATTTATTTCTATAAGGGTTGTGTGCATGAGTTTAATTGGAAATATAAGTTGTGAATTGGTACCCCTAGCAAGGTTTTGATATATGTGTTACATGGGAATTTTGGACAAGGTTTAGCGGATTTGTAAATTTTAATATTGGAAAACTATGGGGAATTAAACATTGTATTAAATTAATTTGTATTTAATGGGTTATGAGTCATATAGTTGACTTGCTCATACTGGCCATGAATGAGGATGTAAGTGTAGAAGCGACGTGAAATAAATGCACCTAGTTCTAACCTACCTCGATCCCGACACCCTAGCTATTTTGTATTTTCTCTTGT
The DNA here is from genome assembly GCA_000966675.3 of Picea glauca. Taxonomy (NCBI): domain Eukaryota; kingdom Viridiplantae; phylum Streptophyta; class Pinopsida; order Pinales; family Pinaceae; genus Picea; species Picea glauca. The sequence continues at coordinate 76,312 of JZKD02S2083821.1, read as the reverse complement.
TGGTTGTTGTTGCTTTGCTTTGCTTGGCCGTGGAGGAGGTATACAGGCTTATTTGTTTCTCCTTAGAAATTTTTAAATAGGTATGGGGTTTCTTCCTTTTCCATCCATGATTTGTTTCTCTGCTCTTTAATTAAGTCATTAGTTGGCTCTTGTTTTCTCATGATCTGTGCATTCCAAATATATTGTATGTGTAAATTTTGACTATGTATGGATTGGTGGTTAAGTGTTGGTCTCTCTGGCATTGTATTTGAACCATTCGCATTGAAAATTTGTGTGGATGTCTCTTACTATATATGGTATTTGTGATTTAGCTGTGGGAAAGAATACAGTTGGGGAAACTCCTAGGCCTGCCTTGCCTTTGGATTCTTGTTTTGGGTTTCTTCCCTGAGTGTGTCACTACTCCTAACCTATGGGTTATATGGACACTCTTCTTGTCATTTAAGTTGTTGGTTTTCGTGCCCATTTTGCCTGCGTCCTTGAAACAACTCTGTGAATATAAATGTGAAGATTTGTAGAGGTATTAAGATTCTCGTTCTCCTTTTGGATAAACCCTCAATTTTTTCAGCTCATCCCCCTCCACCAAATTACTCTTCACTATTGTGTATTGAACCATGTGTATTGGAAATTACCGTGGAAGATGACCCACCCAGAATTTAGTAAAGGCCTTTTTTGTGATTTTTTTTGGTCACCGGTTTGATTGATTATTTGTTATGAGAATGTAGAAGGAATGTTGAACCCACTTATTCATTTGGTAATACAGTCTGTCACAAGGAAAAATATGGGGTCAATGGAAATTTTGCAAAAATATAGATAAGATACGACTTCATATGTTTTGTTTTGATATGCGAAGAGAACCTATGTGAGAATTATGTTTTCTTGAGTGAATTTTTAAGAACCAAAATGCAATAAAAATTGTAAGTATAGTTAGTTGTGGTTTCAGTCAAAATTTTATTATACACAAGGATCCCTTTAGATACTTTGCGGGACCCTGTAGCTTTAAGCAATACTGGGTTGATATTGTAGGCCACAACATGTCCACTCCTCGACTGTTTGTTGTGTTGGATGTGATTATTATGATGTTGTTCACTCCTTGACTCTATTATATACAAGCAGTGTTATTATTGTTAAATAATTCTTGGGAAATAAAATATAAATTGGTTACTTGTAATGAAATTTGTAAGGAAAATGAGCATCCTTGAAAAGAAACACTAGTTCTGGGTTGATTTTTTTGGGAAACAGAGTGTTGTTCAATTTTGAAACACTAAGAGGTGGTGATTGTTAATTGATGGAGAGAATGGAATTGTTTGATATGTTATTAGAAAGGTATCTATGGGAATCCCTTCCATTCTACCATTCTTCACAAAGTACAACCCCCTCATTATCCCAAATGCATTTGTCCACTCCATGTTTTGTGATATTTATTTTTAAGAGAAATCTGTATAGAAATGAAGAAAAATTGATGTGGCATTAATTGTTGATCGATGTTCTGGGATGTGTTTTGATACATGGTAGATTGTTTTTTATTGATTTCTAGAACAATATTCATAAATCCTTCCCCTTCCATGTTATCACTTTACGCTAAATACAATCCCTCCATACCCCCATTGACCCTATCAATTCCTTGTTCGTGTGGCAATTAATAAATGGCATTTTTATGGATGGATTGCATGCATCATGTAGTAAATTATAGAGACAAATCTTGATTTATTTAAGTGGTGTTTCATGTATGGGTTATTAAGAAATTCATAACTAACTAATTATTGCTATAGGATGATTTTTTTCAGAAGGGGCAATAATGGCCAAAATAACAGAGGCAGGGGTAACTGGAATCGAGGCCTCCTATTTTCACTTTGACGTTGATCTGTAGTGGCCCTCGACCAAGTTTTGGAGAACCTTGGTTGTGTTTGACCATTTTTGGGACTTCGACAGACTGGTCAAAGATGAAGCTCCAGGCCAAGCAAAGATCATAGGATCTCGCCCCCTTTTGTGAGATTTTTGGGTTTAGGGTTTATGTAACAGGTATGGGATGTCAGCCCGTGGGTTTACCTATGCTTAGCCCCCATTTGTAATGTATAAATATATATCTAGGAGATGTAGGAAAGGAGTAGAGAGACCTAGTAGAATCGTCTTAGTGTAGAGATAGAGGCTTTGTGCATACTATGTGTTAAGACTTGCATAGCTAAGTGCAAGTGATTGTAAGAAGCTTGTGTGCAGACTGTGTAAGAAGGATTTGTGTTGTGATATAACTCAGGGAAGGAGGATATGGAAAGGTGCACGCAGATCTCCTATCCTATGCAGAGTGGGTTTTGAGGCTCTATGCATGTAAGAGGATTGAAAGAAAAAAATAAAGAAGATGAAGAGTTGGTGGATGTAGCCCCACTCTGGGGTGAACTACGTATATCCTGTGTTGTGATTCCTTTGTGTTATTAATGTGATTTATTCTTAGTGTTGAATATTTATGTATGTTAGATGATTCTGATATAGTAGCTTAGTTCTTAATAACTTGGATGAATGCTAGATCTGTTGATTCTATGTGCTAAATGGTCAGATATGCTTAGATCTTGTTGAATACTGCGTTGTTCTCTAATTTGGGTTTTACATGTGATGTGAATAAAGGGTTAAGGACTAATGAATGTTAACTGCTAATTGTTATGTTAAAGTATTGAGATCACATATTTATGTCCTAGCTAGGTTGGATATGCTTGAGTCCTGCAACCCCCCCTGCCTCTACCTTGGGTGAGACTTCATCTGCTTCGCAGGTGTTCCTAAAAGGGTCGGTAGTTAGGGTTTTTTTGGTGCATTGTTGAAGCATTGAACCCTGATTCTACCCCTATGCCAAAAAATGGTTCCATTGTCGGGACCTGAAACTGTGATTGTTGGGAACTGAGGAAAAGAGAAAGCTTTGTGCATAGATCTTTTGTTGTAGTGTGTAGTACTCTACTTGACTTGTGAAGCTCTATGCTAAGAAGATAAGTCTGATATGAAGAAAAGAGGTAAGATCTTAAAGCTTTGTTCTATGATAAAGGTAAGATAAGTGGAAATTTTTGTTTCGAAAGAATGGATCTAGGTATATTTGATAAATTTTTTCCTAGTCTGAAAACTAGGGAAGGACTAGAAGAAAAAAGATATGATATGAATAGATATGATTAAAATAGAAAAAGATATGTTATCCCTATGCATAGAAAGAATTTTTGGACAAACAAGTGCATGCAGGATCCTAGAAAGAATTTTTTCCAGATCCATCACTGTGATCCCAGTGCACAGTACAAGAAAGGTTGGGGATCGTTTAAGAGAAAGAGAGGATTGATATTATGTTATAATTACAGAAGATCATGACATCTTTCTAAGGAATTCAATGGTAGAAGTCCTAATTTCATTTGTTGTAAATCTATTGGACATGAAGTTTTGGATTTCCCTAGAATGATTGCTAAAGTTGAAAAGATGAATATGAGACAAGAAAACCATGAGGAAGGTCCAGAGACTAAGAATATGATAAAGAACCAGAAAGAATTAGAGGTTATATTATTGCAGATGAAAGAAACATTGAATGATAATAGAGACATCAACTTATCATATATTTTAAAAGAGAAAGAGTGCATAGAAACAAGAATAGAAGACTTCGACATAGACTGTGTATTGGATGTAGAAGCACAGGTGAACATTATGACACAAAGTACTTGGGAAATTTTAGGAAAGCCTGCTATGATTCATTCATTAGGAGGAATATGATTGTTTAAAGGAAAGTTGATAACCCTATGTGGAAGACTTTCCTATGTACCTATGATTTCTCATGGAACATCGACAAAAGAAGAATTTGAGATCATTGAGTTTGTTGAGAATAGTTCTCCCTTTGCACTTTTTAAGGAAAGACTTGGATTGAGAGAGATCAGATCCGAAGGAGAGAAGAAGAGGAATCTATAGAACAGAAAAAGAAAGAATTAATGGATTTCATGGCTAAGAGAATAACACGCTTAATAAAAGAACAAGAGAACACGTCAAAGAAATTGAGGGCCAAAGACTTAGTTGTCAAAGTTGAAAGAACACAAGAAGGCTTAAAGCACCTATCCATGCAGTAGAGTAGAGAACCTGCTCCAGAAACAGTAAGAGAATAAGTATTATCCTCAAACCTTGGGAAATATCCTCAATAGTGTGAAGTTACTATGATAAGAAAAAATAAGAACAATAATGGAAAGAGGAATCCAAAGACACAGATATCAGGAAAGAAAACTAGAAAGCTCAGTAAGAAGAAATCAAAGCTAGAAAAATTGCAGGAGGTTCCAGAGAGGAATTCACAGAAGGAAGGCTTGCAAAACTTGAACCTTGCTGGAATAGAAGAACAACACCAACTGGAACTTTGCCATGGAGAAGCAATATGACCGTTGGAGGTGTCCTGGCCGTTAGAACGATGCTCCAGAACGACTAGAAATGCAGTTATTGCTAGAACGTTTTCCATTGGACCATTGGGACCGTGCCATAATGGATGGAATTGTAAGGATCGAGGAATTCCTACCCATTGGAAGAGTCTATTACGACGTTGTCTACTTATCCCATCAATAATTGCACCGAGGACACTTTCACGAATTGTGATTATCCGAGCCCACAAAGAACTAATTTCTTTCACACAATGCTTGTTGTAACTTCGCCATCCGCTCTGCTACCTTGATTGTTTGTTCACCGACTTGAGATATCTGATCTCAATCATGTATGTCGGGAAACCTTAGCATAGTAGAAAAATCCATCAAAGAAATATTCATAGACCTCATGGCTGAGAAGGTCCTATCCGGAAGAGTACAGGCCTCATTAACGAGAGGAGTGAAAGCATCCCCATGGATTGCATGTCGATCTGGGCCCTCCTGATCTGTGATAGAGAAGAGAAGAAAGCATAGTGATGACTTGGAAATGAAAAGCTCATCCCATTAATCCTTCCTGACTATATCCAGCCTCTGGCTGGCAAGATTAGTCATGATAGCATCTCGAGGGACTTCGAATATAGATTGATTACTACATACCTCCCGAAGGGGATACATGAAGTAGGACTGTAGTTAGGATAGTTTATGACGTTGAAGATCATTGAATTCAACTTAGGATACCACAAGAACTATGGAATGCTCACACCACACAAGTACTTGACCAAGACAATGAGGAAGAATTCAAAGATAAGCCCCCAGTCATGGACTATGGACATCATGAGGTCCACCATTCTTAATGTGATGAAGATACCACACTTAAATAGACATTAGGAGGTTAAAGCGTGTGTTAAAATCCTCCTATCATGCTACCATGGTGGTTACATTTGGTTTGATAGGTGCATCACAGTAGATCTAGCACTGATCCATCGGATCAATGGATTAAGCATGCAAGGACCAGATCCCCAGGATTTTTACATAGGGAAGGTTGCAGATCATTCCCTAGCGCAGCGCATAAAAGAAACATACAATGATGTGGAGAAAGGAAAATGGGGCTACAAGGTAGCTTCCATCCAAAATGGTGCAATGTGCCTAGATTTCTAGTTGATCGTTGGTAAGCTCATCAAGAAGAATAGGCCAACGTAGGTCATGGGGTTTTTCATCGACCTCACAGGAAAATGCGTTGAAGGGATGCAAATGAATTGGGCGAGCTAACTCGTCAACCAGTTAGAGAAAGACTGTTGTGAAGCTCAAGATCAGGGCTACGATTTCCATTTTAGTTGGTTGTTGATTCTCATTGCCTTCATTTCTTGGGATATGTCAGAAGGAGTGAGCTTCCATGAAATTGAGTCGTCTGAACCACTAGCTGTGAAGTTCACTACATTATGGTATTTGAGCGACATGGCGAAGCAATGGAAGTCAAATGTGGTGTTCCACACCTATTATCTATAGTTGAAGAGGGTCATTCAATCCTTCCCTTGCATGACGTCAAACACTCTGCATAGGTTTAGGACACTTTCGAAGTTCTACGTAGACAAGCACTTCATCTATATCACTGCACGCGGAGATGGATGCAAAGAAGAGCTCCAATCCTATTACAAACTCACATGGGAGGACATGGAAGAAATAACCAAGGAATGGCCTGCATAGTTCCTTGTACCAGTTGACCAGGCATAACTCTCTGACCTCGACCTCATCGAAAGACCTATGGTCACTCGTGAAGAATATGATGCACCCAGCAACAACAGGAATAAAAAAAAGGAAGAGGTACAGGAATTGAGTATCACATCAAAGGAAACTACACCAGATTCACCTGAAGGAGGAGGAGGTTATGAAGTAGACAAAGAAGAGGATGAAGGGGAAGAAGAAAAACAGGAACATGGCAAAGTAACACCGCCTAAGGACCCCATCACGGAGGCTGATACATATAAGAAAAGAAAGGGTTCCCCATAGAAACCTTCATCGTGAAAGAAGTCAAAAGCCAATAAACCTCCATTTTAGACTATGCTCACAGTAGATGATATTGACCTCATCATTGTCGTTGTATCAGATACCTCAGAGGATATTTTGTAGTGAAGTGAAGCCAAACATGAGACAATGTTTGAAAGGATCGAGGTGGATCTCAATGTTAGAATATAGAGGATTTTTCTCATTTAACCATTGACGATACCCTCGCCACCCAACCACATGCCTTAAGCCACCCTCTGAGCACCTTGACCTTGACCAAGAAGAGAATTTTGGCTGCAATCTATAGCCAAGAGAGTCTAAATGCACCGAGAAAAAGAATAGAAACTAAACTAAACAGACGATCCCACCCAGAAGCTAGCGCACCACTTTCTAGCTCTCCCAGAAAACCTGTGCACCAAACTGTTGTTGCCTGCAACTACCTACGCAGATATTGCTGTCACTACAACTGTTGAGATGAAAAATAATGAAACTGGCACCCTGTATTTATAGTGGACTAGCCAGTCTAACTGGGGCCAACCTGACCAGTCTAATTGAGCCGACTTCTTCTTCTGGGCATCAATAAATTCAATATAAATTTATTTGTTCGGCCAACAACTTGTCTAGGGTTTCCTTCAATTATTTTCTTCCTTCCAGAGGATTCTAATCTAATCATAGGTCATCATAGAGGTTCATACCTCCCAAAGCTACCATAATATTAACACTCCCTCCTAGCTAGGGAGGTATGGTCTTGAGCACAACATACCATTCAACTGGTAGCACCACGAGCACCTATCATTATTATCCGATTGGATAATCTTCTATGACAACTGGTACAATATCAATTTATAGAACGCACCTATGTCTATTCCAGTAGTACACAACTACTCAGACTTTGTGAAACACAATCACAAACTATCCTTCATAACAAATAACAACCTGCATATAAACAATGTTATGAAAAAAATTGTATCATCTGGGCCAATCTTTCACTCACATCTGTGAGATTTGAAAGAATGTTTGCCACCACAATAGTCTTCATCTGCATAGAAACAAGGTTATGAAAAAAACTAAATCATCTGGGCCATTCTTTCACTCACGTATGTGAGATCTGAAAGAATGTCTGCCCTCAATATAGAATATCAACACTGGGCTATCTGCCCCATTCTTCTCAACCAAGGAAGAAGGATTGTTTCTGATTTCTGAACCTGGACCATTCTTCCGACACTAAGCAAAGTGTAACCTGGAGAGAATGAGTCTTCCCTCAAGAAATTCTTGGACCATTCCTTACCCTAGGCCATTCCTTCGACACTAAACAAAGTGTAACCTGGAGGGAATGAGTCTTCCCTAAGGAATGAATGTCCTGGACTATTCCCCACCTTGGGCCATTCCTCCGACACCAAAAAAGGTGTAACCTGGAGTGAATGAGTCTGCCCTCGAGGAATAACTGTCCCTGATTGCTGAGCCTAGACTACTTCCCACCCTAGGCCATTCCTCCGACACCAAACAAGGTGTAGCCTGGAGAGAATGAGTCTTCCCTCGAGGAGTAACTGTCTGGACCATTCCCCACCCTGGGCCATTCCTCCGACACTAAACAAGTGTAACCTGGAAAGAATGAGTCTTCCCTCAAGGAATGTCTGTCCTACATCAACCTCCAAACAGACAATTCTTCAAAACTTCTCATAACTGTGAACTTCGAAAGAATGACTGCCCGATGAGGTAGACCATTCTACTTGACCACTACTAAGAGTGACTGCTAAGAGGAATTATTGTCCTAGACCACTCCCCATAAATGGGAAGTCACTTTCTATGAAACATCAACAATCATTCTGCCTCCCATGTTAACTACAATGGGAAGCCACTATCCATCAGAAATCGTAATCCACTTTCCGAACAGGAAAGCATTTGTCCAATCTGGACTCTTACAAAAATAACATTTCAATTCTCCCTCCTAACTGGAGAGTTATTTTAATCATAGAAATAAACATTTTTGCATACCTTCTCTATCCTGGAGAGTCTTCCCTTTCATCTAAGGGAGTTATTTCCACAATCCCCATCTTCTCTCAGAAATATACAAACTTGATTCTGGAAATAGGATTTGTCAGGTTATCTGTTGTCTACTCATCAGTGGGGATATACTTGAGCTTTACCTCTCCTTCTTGGAATTTATCTCAGATAAAGTAGTATTTGATCTCAATGTGCTTTGACCTTTCATGAAACACTGGATGCTCGGATAATCTTATACAACTCTGATTATCACAATATATTGTGGTCAATTCTGGAGTCTGATCAAATAAATCAGATATTAACTTCCTTAGCCATATTGCTTTTGTGCATGCTTCACAAGCTGCCATATACTCTTCTTTTGTTGTACTAAGTGTGAAAGACTTCTTCTTCCTACTATTCCAAGATATCATAGCGGATCCCAAGATGAAACACATACCTGAAGTACTCTTTCTATCTTCTGCACTTCCTACCCAATCAGAGTCTGTGAATCCATGAAGTTGGATATCACTGGATGCATTATATTTTAATCCACAGTTTATTGTCCCACAAATATATCTTAAAACATGCTTTGCAGCTATCCAATGCTCTTGTCTCGGTTCCACCTGGAACTGAATTAATGTATTTACAACAAAGCAAATATTTGGTCGAGTATTTACCAAATACATCAATGATCCAATTGGTTGCCAATATAGAGATGGATCTACTGTATTGGAATCTGAGACTTTCATTTTCCTTATATCCACATTCATAGGAGTTCCCATGGACTTACAGTCCATCATTCCAAACTTCTGAAGGATCTTTATTGCATATTTTCCTTGTCCAAGGAATACTTCACCACGCTTCTGCCATACTTCTATTCCCAAGTAATAGTGCATGAGACCTAGATCTTTCATATAAAATTCAGAGGCTAAATCCTTCTTGCACTAAATGATTAGAGATTCTTCACCTGTTATGAATAGATCATCAACATATAACAGTATAATTACAGGTGCATTGTCCACGACTTTGTAGTAAAAGTTTGGATCTGCATGACTCTTGGAAAAGCCAAGTTTGGTTAGATAACTTTCCATCCTGGCATACCAAGCCCTTGGAGCTTGCTTGAGTCCATATAGATCTTTCTTCAGTCTGCAAACATGAGTGTCTCTGGAGTGTACCTCGAATCCTTGAGTTTTTTCAATATATACTTCTTCTTCGATAGCTCCGTTGAGAAAGGTTGTATTTACATCCATCTGGTATAGATTCCATCCCATGGAAGCGACAAGAGATATGATAGTTCTTATGGAAGTATACCTTTCCACCAGAGCAAAGGTTTCATCATAGTCTTCTCCCTCCTTCTGGGAGAACCCTCTGGCCATGAATCTTGCCTTATATTTATCCACGCTTCCGTCTGCTGCATGTTTGATCTTGTATACACATTTTGAAGTTACAACTGATTTCTCTTTAGGTCTGGGTACAATTTCCCATACTTCATTTCTCATAATGGACTGGTGTTCTTCCACCATAGCTTCTTTCCATTGTTCCTTTTTAACTTATTCTTCAAATGTAGTAGCTTCTTCATCTAGAAGCTTTGTCATGTATGTTGCATAACTTGAGAATCTTTTTGGTCTTTTAGTCTTCCTGGATGTTCCTTCTGGAACCTTGATTCTTTCTATGTCTTGTAAGGTGTCTTCAAGCCAAGTTGGTCTTTTCTTGTTATTTGGTATATTATCTGGATCAGCGTTCTCACATATCTCCATGGGATGATCAGGTTGATCTTTTTCATTATTTTCACCTTCTGTGTTTTCTTCATTTAGTTCTTCAATTTCTTCTTCTTCTATAGTTTCTTCAATAGATTTTCTGAAGGCCATTCTTTCATTGAATGTTACGTATCTACTTACTTCTATCTTGTGTTGTTATGGAATATATATTCTGTAGGCTTTGGATGAATCATTATATCCCACAAATATCCCCTTCTTTCCTGAGGGTTCTAGTTTATTTCTTTTATCTTTGGGAATATGAGAATAAACTTGACATCCAAATATTCTTAACTTTTCTACATTAGGTTTCTTACCTGAGAATGCTTCTTCTAGTGTCATGTCCTTCAATATGCAATGAGGGATTATGTTCTACACGTATATGGTCATCATTGTTGCTTATCCCCATAGAAACATAGATAGATCTTGATCGTTCAACAAGGCTTTTATTGTTTCTTCGATAGATCTGTTCTTTCTTTCTGCTACACCGTTTTGTTGAGGATTATGAGGAATAGTTAGCTCCCTCCTAATCCCTGCTGATTTTCAAAATGCAATGAACTCCTTCAAGGTGTATTCTCCTCCATTATCTGTTCTTAATGTTTTGATCTTCTTGTTCGTAAGGTTCTCTATTTCTGCCTTGAATTCTTGGAACTTGTTGAATACTTCATCTTTTGACTTCAGTAGGTACARCCACGTCTTCCTTGAATAGTCATCTATGAATGTTAAGTAGTAGAGWGCTCCTCCTAAATATTTGACTGGCATTGGACCGCAAACATCTGAGTGTATTAGATCTAGGGTTTCCTTAGATCTGTTGTTGCTTCTTGGGAATGGTTTCTTAATGTTCTTCCCAAGGGCGCATCCCTTGCAAACTCCTTCATGTGTAGACTTCAATTCTGGTATCCTTTCAACCATCATTCTGAGGAAAGGTAATGCTTGATAATTGATATGAGCATACCTTCTATGCCAAAGCTCATTAGGGTTGACTTCATCATGTACTAGGGATTCTTCATTTCTCTCTAGTAGTCTATATAGATTCCCTTCACGTCTTCCAATAACCCTAGCATCTTCTATGCTGGAATATTTATGCCATGATAACACCTTTTCATCTATGAAGGCTATTCTGTTTCCTTTGTCTTATAAACATGATATTGATACAAGATTATTTTCTAAACCAGGTACATATAGAACATTGCTTAAGTGAACATGATTATCTGATTCTAGTTTGATGGAGGCTTGTCCGAATCCTTCGACGGGGTAGGTGCTTTTGTCTCCAAGCTCCACCTTGTATGATGTCTTTCTCTCATTTAGATCTGTGAGTCTTTCTTGATCTCCTGTCATGTGCATGGAAGATCCACTTTCGATTATCCACATATCGTCTTCAATTGTCCCGGTAAGTACTGAGTAATGTAAGAGACTGATTGTTTCGTACATGTCTTCGGTTGACTGATAACTAGTCATGCATTGATCCAAAACTTCAACTGCATCTTTTCTCTCTTCTGAGAAAGTGAATAGGTGCACTGAGTTAGGGCGCATCTGGATATCTTCTCCTTGAGAAAGATGCTCCATCACAAGGTGTCGGATTAGGGTTTCTGCAACTTCTACTGCTAGTAACCCTAGCTGCAGTTCTTTGGAAGTTGCTCCTGCTAGTAACCCTAGTGGCAGTTCCTCAATGAGATCAATACCTATTGGTTATGTTTCCTTCCACCGTTTTAGGCTGACTAAAGCGTGTGTGGGCCCATAACCTGTTAGAATATAGAGGATTGTGCTCGTTTAACCATTGATGATACCCTCGTCACCCAACCACAGGCCTTAAGCCACCCTTCGAGCACCTTGAACTTGACCGATAAGAGAATTCTTGCTGTAATCTATAGCCAAGAGAGGCTAAATGCACCAAGAAAAAGAATAGAAACTAAACTGAATAGATGATCCCACCCAGAAACTAGCGCACCACTTTCTATCTCTCCTAGAAAACCTGCGCACCAAACTGCTGCTGCCTACAACTACCTACGCAGATATTGCTCTCACTGCAACTGTTGAGATGACAAATAATGAAACTGGCGCCCTGTATTTATAGTGGACTGGCCCGTCTAACTGGGGCCAAACTGACCAATCTAACTGGGCCGACTTCTTCTTCTGGGCATCAATAAAATCAATATAAATATATTTGTTCAGCCGACAACTTGTCTAGGGTTTCCTTCAATTATTTTCTTCCTTCCATAGGATTCTAGTCTCATCATAGGTCATCATATAGGTTCATACCTCCCAAAGATACCATAATATTAACACTCAAAGGGGTACAACATGCTCTTTATTCGATTCGCGCAATGTCTACTGCGTCATTTTCAACAGGGGACATAGAAGTAGGAGATGAGCCTGCTTGGCTACACAGATTATCAGACTCGACCAAGGCTCACCTTCATTGGGTCTAGGAGGAAAAGGAGTAGGCCACAAAGGCATTAAAGAAAGAAAAATAAGAATCCCTAAAACAATGTCGGGTTGCGCAGTAAGAGAAAGATGACCTCCAGGAGACGTTTGTAGAGGATAAAGCGTAGATAGAGAAGGGAAAAGAACAATTTCTCACAGAGCAGATGGGAGTAGAGTAGGAAGTCACCAAATCACTTCACTCTATGTCAGGCCTCACACAGATATAATAAGACATGGTGGAGATCCAAGTGGAGAAGCTCGCTAAAGCCATTCAGCAGCTTCAAGAAAGAGTGGTCGATCTGGAACTGCAAGTCGTGCCAAAAACTCTGCAAGAAGTGCAATATCAAAGGGAAGAAAATACTCATAGCACAGTTGAAAGAATCAATGCATTAGCCTTAGAATGCAAGAAATTAAGCATTCGAAGTGCGCAGACCTATGAGTTCCTTACAGAAGACCCAGAACTAAATACATTGGAGTCACAACTCCAGGAGGCAAAGCAACAAGAAACGATAGTACAAGCATAGTTGAAGCCATTGTCAGTAGTCGAGAGGATGAAAAGTTCCCAGGAACAATGCATCATTCAGCAACAGGTCCATGCCATCCAGAGTAAATTCATGGAAGTGACCCAAAGGCTATAGCCAGTGTAGGATGAAGCCTGCACACTTTTTGAGGATATTGAGGGACAAGGTTCACAGCTAGAACAAGTAGTCACCATGGTGGAACAACAATTGGAAGGACCAGTGACTGATAAAGTTATCTAGGATTTCACCAAGCAGGAGGCTTTGGCGAAGAAGCTCAAGCCAATCTCGAGGCCTTCGAAGCAGAGTTTCCCAGATCAGAGTGACTCGGGATGAGTCACAGGTGAGTTTTGGGGGCTTGTTGGCCCTCAACCAAGTTTTGGAGAACCTTGGTCATGTTTGACCATTTTTGGGACTTCGACAGGCTGGTCAAAGATGAAGTGCCAGGCAAAGCAGAGATCATGGGATCTCGCCCCCTTTTGTGAGATTTTTTGGTTTAGGGTTTATGTAATGGGTATGGGATGTCATCCCATGGGTTCACCCATTATTAAGCCCCATTTGTAATGTATAAATAGATATATAGGCGATGTAAGAAAGGAGTAGAGAGACCTAGTAGAATTGGCTTAGTGCGGAGCTAGAGGATTTCTACATACTATGTGTTAAGACTTGCAAAGATAAGTGCAACTGATTATAAGAATCTTGTGTGCAAACTGTGTATGAAGGATTTGTGTTGTGATCTAACTTCGGGAAGGAGGATTTGGAGAGGTGCACGCAAATCTCTTGTCTTATGCGGAGTGGGTTTTGAGGCGTTGTGCATGTAAGTGGATTGAAAGAAGATAATAAATAAGACAAAGAGTTGGTGGACATATCCCCACGCTGGGGTGAACCACGTATATATTGTGTTGTGATTGCTTTGTGCTATTAATCTGATTTATGCTTAGTTTTGAATATTTATGTATGTTATATGCATTTGATATAGTAGCTTAGAGCTTAATAACTTGGATGAATGATAGATCTGTTGATGCTATGTGCTAAATGGTCAAATATGCCTAGATCTTGTTGAATATTGCGTTGTTATGTAATTTGGGTTTTGCCTGCGATGTGAATAAAGGGTTAAGGACTAATGAATGTTAACCGCTAAGTGATATGTTAAAGCATTGAGATCACATATTTGTGTCCCATATAGGTTGCATACGCTTGAGTCTTGCAACCCCTCTGCCTCTACCTCGGGTGAGACTTCATTATCTTTGCTGGTGTTTCTAAAAGGACCGGTAGCTAGGGTTTTGTTGGTGCGTTGTTGAAGCATTGAACCCTGGGTCTACCCCTGTGCCAAAAATCAAAAAGAGTTGAACCAATTGTTTCAATCTTGATTCTTTAATTTGGTTGGCCATCGGATATTTCATCCTCAACCTAAAAGTCCCCCTTTTCAATAGCCTTAGAATTTTCTTGGCATTCTTGCTCCTCCACATCTGTCAATACAACCTAAACCTCCCGCTAATGAAAGTTCGTAAGAAATTGTCCACCGGCCTATATTTCACCATCGAGGTTGGCTCACTATATCATTTCCTTTACTACCACCACCACCACCACCAATTAATCCCAATGCTCAAATTGCTCATGTTGTTTTTCCAGTACAGTCCTCGCATGCTAGCAAAATATTAAACATTTATATCCCACGTGATCAACGCATTACACCCCCAAGGGTCTAACCAACCAAAGGATGCTACAGAAAAGTCAAGGGAGGAAAGGAGTGAGAAGAGGCAAAATTCCTCACACAACAAATATGGTTTTTGATGATTTTTATGTTGTTTAGTGATGAAGACAATTTTTTATTATTTTGACCAAGTTTTGGATAGTAAGCTTTTATTTAGGAAATTTTCAAGGATAATATGGATATATTATTTTGGGGGATATGGTCATAATTTTTGCTGATATTTTTCGATTTAAATGATGATCATAGAAGTTACAAAGGTTTTGTATGATTCAAATGATTAATTTTGTACTCTATATTTGATGATTAGCAAAAAGAGAATTGTGGGAGTCACAAGGGGTCCCACCTATTTAGTTATTATTAATTAAGACCCTTAATTATATATTATTATTTATTTCTCATAACTGATTAGTTAAGTTAGTTTGACTTAACTAAAGAAAGTAGTTGAACTACTTCAACTTATTGGGATATAATAGAAGGAGAAATACAACCAAAAGGTTTGCTCTATATTAGTGATATATTTTCACTTTTCATTCATTCTGAGTTTACTAGAAATTTTAATCCTCTTGATGACAACAGGGTCTTATTGAAGGCAACAGGATTCAAAACTGAATCACACATTTCAGCATCTTGTTTTAAAGGTGTTTGATTTATCTTTGGCAGTCTGTGTATTCTTGTTTGTTTATGAATTCAATTTCATGATTGATAAAGAATATCTTGCGGAGTCAAGTGGCAGTATGTTGTGGCAAATCGATCCAGATCATTAGTTTCATTTTTGTTGTGTTTTCAGAGTATTTTTGTATGGTGCCCATCGAAGGCTTCTAAATCTGACTTTGGTCCCTACCCTCGCAGGGGTTTGTAAAAGAAAACTCAGTTTTGTGTCTCAGAATGAAATAAAATCAGATTATTGTTTATGTCTCACATATGTGTCTTCATGATATATGGTTCTTTGTTTTTCTTTTATCTCCATGTTTACATTATTGTAAATTCTGTATACTCTCACATAGCTTTGTTTTATTTTATTGTACATTTCTATAAACCTAAAATTAGCCTTGATCCTTTGTAATTGATACTTGTGGATTAAGTGAATAGTTTTTAGGCTATAAACCTCGGGTGACATTCCCAAATATCTTATCTTATCCAGACAAGATCTGAAAATGATTGAGTAAGGTTCTTTATACCTTTTCCTCAACACCAACCAAGCTGACCAGTTAAATAATATTGCAGTAGACCATATTATGAATACAAGAACCCTATATCTATACATCGAAATGTTTCCAGTAGATAGTATTCACAACCAAATAACTCTACTGAATATTACATTGTGAATACAAGACCCTAATGGTCTATCCATTGAAAAATGAGCCCCACAAATAATCATCATGACTTTACAGTAGAAGATGACACTTCATTACATTACATTATTATTGGAATATGGTGATATGAAATGGAATTTCAACACATTACATTTCATTCCCCGTGAATACAACTTCAAACATCCTAGATAAAGTGGAAAATAGGTTCAAACTCTGTTTTTTTCAAGGATAAGTTAAAGAGAGGAATAATGTAGGAAACCACTACAACTGCAATCAGGTCCTCAATAAAGTGTAAGAAGAAGACACTTGCAACTACCAATAATAAATGTTGAATGGCCATATCAATATTATTAGAAACTCAAGATAGGAACAAGTTGCAAAACCAAGCTATCCCACAACTCTTCCAAAAAAAAAAACCTATGGAGAAAGTGAAACAAATAGAGATCTAATCTACACACAATAACTTCCACAAGTAAAGCATATAGAGATCATGATAAGCCCATAAAAAAAATGAAATTGCTTTTACACAACAAGGGTCAACAACAACATATAGAGAGAGAAATATGATCAAAAGATGAGCAAAATATAGCCATTAGAAACTAACCCTTAAGAAATAGATGGTTTCTTGTTGTCACCATGAGAAAAGTATTAGAGATACATGCCCCTGAAAATGTCAAAAATATATTCCATACAGGTAGGTTAGTTACAAGTAAATCGGGAACAAGATACAACCTCTCGGGATAAATGATGAGAAAAAATAAGAAACAATAAACTAATGTAGAAAGAAAAGAAGAACTAATAATATATGAAAACAGTTGAATGTGCTTACCTCAAATGAATACTGGAAGAACTTATTGTTGATTAAGGTTGGTTTTCATTGATGTCAACCCTTAAAGAAAGCTCAGTAGCACAAAGGTCTGGGTAATGGACCCAAGTTTGTTTTATGACTCATTATTGTCTTGTCATGGTTGATAATAAGTACAGATGGATGAACTCCAAAGTGGTCCCCTTACGGTGAAATCCCTCATGGGAAGACACTTTGTGAATTGAGTTATCCTATAAGTATGGTTAGAGAACCCATGCTTATTTGTGGAATAATGAGATGAAGGTCAGTGAATTTTCTAGTGAAACTATACTATATTGATAATGCTTGTCATGCCATTTCTGGTGGTATGTGGAACATCACACAACCCCTCACGGTTAGAGAGTTATGGCCATGAGAAGTTGGAGAACCCAGGTTTGGGTAATGGACCCAAATTTGTTTGATGGATAATGGTATGAGTTTTGATATATTTTTAGGTAATAAT
>JZKD02S2083821.1:32092-43322 GCA_000966675.3 Picea glauca | reverse complement strand
CAATTAATAAAATATAAATACCGCCAGTGCAGACCGACCACGATGAATGAGTGATGGGGGACTGAGCATCCACAGATTGGGCAAGGGATCAAGGGGCTGGAAGGTGGGAAAGGGGATGAGTAAGGAGCCTAGGGGCTAAGCCTAGTGGGCTTAGGCATGGAATAATATTTTAATATTATTTCCTAAAAATCCATGTGCACATTGTTTTACCCTAAGTCCTTTTGGAAGGACCCGTGAGTTCCCAAGTGATGGGAGGAAAATGTATGGATGGAACGCATGCAGTTCCCAGGGTGACAAGTGTCAACCCTGGTGCATGCAAATATAAGCCTTAAGCTGAACCGTGGGTGGGGTCTCTCCTCCATTCTGAACCGAACCTCTGTGCGTGGAACCGTATGACCTCTGCTGGATATCCTGATTCATCCCTGAAACCGTTAAGCTGAGTTTGTCTTGAGGAATGCATGTACACCCCTGCCTAGCGAGCGTGGAAATTGTGTCTGTTCTTGAGAAATTCCATGTGCGCATTTCCTGAACCAGAATTCCCTGTGTTGAACTCGAGTGGAAGAATCCCTGGTGGTTCGAGGAAAACCAAGCCAGCCTGTGCATGAAGCCTGCTCCGAAATCATCACCGTGAGATCATCCTGTGATTGCCGAGCCAGTTTGGGAAGCCTTGGTCTGTGTTTCCTGTGGATTGATGTGACCACGTAGTACTGGACTACATGAGGCTTGTTGGACTGTGAGCAACTCCTCCAGGTGAGAGAGTGCGCAGAGGGAGAAGAGAAATCCTGGAAGGAATCCCTGTAGCTGCCATAGAGTCCAGAGAATTTTGGTCCGGTCTGTTCCTATAACCCAAGGTAAGGGAGACTGGCGGCCGAAGGACTGTCTAGGTGACAGAGAAGGTGCACTCTCCTAGGGTGGAACAGGCATGTGGGGAATGAGGGTCTGTGGGCAATGAGCGTGGGAGATTCCTGGGAGAGCTTCTTCCTGGTGAATGTGTATGTGTTATCTTCCCTGTAACCTTAGCCTAGCCTAGGATTCCTTGCCTTGGGGTGGAGCTCGTTCCCAGCTCGGGGGTGACCTACTGTTGAGCTGATGAACAGTGTGGTCTAAGGCTGGGAGGTTCGTGGAAGGCCTGCACTTGGTTGGTGTTTTCTATAGCAGATCAAAGATAAGTAATCTGAGTTATGTTTATCACATTTGACATGACTGTGCTGTTTTGTATCATGTTTTCTGCTGTGTGAATGAATTAATGATAAATGCTATGGAATGATTAAATATAACAGTACCCAGATATGTTTCACCCTATAATTTAAGTGTGTTTAATTGTGTTAAAAGAATTTGTTTATGATTTCAGTACGAATTATGTAATCATTCATGTATAACAGTAAACTAAGAGTGATTGGAAACCTCGGTAGTAAAAGGGTACACTACATGATTATACAAGAATGACTGAAGTTTGTTTTCTCAAGAATAAGTTAGAAGATTTTGAAAATGGTTGAAAATGAATTGGATTAAAAAATCAAATGCTTGATATTTGATATTGGAGGAGAATTCACTTCAAAAGAATTTATGGACTTCTGCAACAATCATGGAATAAAATGGGAATTCTTCATTGCTAGGACACCTCAACAGAATGGAGTTGTTGAAAGAAAGAACAGGAAAATATAGGAAATGGCTCGAACAATGCTAATGGATTCAAAATTGATAGATATTTTTTGGACACAGGAAGTGCATACAATAGTTCACATTCAAAATAGATTAATGCTCATAAAAAACACTGACAAAACTCCTTACGAGCTATGGAAAGGAAGACTAGCAAATGTGAAGCACTTTAGAGTTTTTGGAATCAAATGCTACATCAAAACAGAAGATGGTAGAATGGGAAAGTTTGAATCTCATTTGGAAAAAGGAGTACTTGTTGGTTACTCAAGTACAATGAAAGAATACAAGTGTTACAATCTGAGATTGAACAAAATTGTGGAAAGCATCAATGTAACAATTAATGAAACAGGTAGACCAGAATCAAAGGAAGAATAAAATGAATCAATGGAACAAACTTTCGAAGAAGAAGCAGAAGATGAAAAGAGAGTAGAAGATGAAGATGAAGAGGATCCGATAGAAGCATAAGACAAAGTTCAACAAGTGTCTCCAAAGACACCCAGTAAACTAGTATAGAAGAATCATCCTTCATATCAGATTATCGAAAACAAAGATGCAGGAGTTTATACTAGAAGAAGAATCCATTCACCAGAACAAAAACACCTAGCACTCTTATCTACAATTGAACCAATCTATTTTGAAGAATCCAACAAGGATGAATTTTGGAATAAGGCCATGGATGAAGAATTTGATCAAATAGAGAAAAAGGACACTTGGGAATTGGTTCCAAGACCAAAGAATAAGAATGTGATCGGTACAAAATGGATTTTCAGGAATAAATTAAATGAAGATGGACAAGGTACAAGGAACAAATCTAGATTGGTATGTAAAGGATATGCATAGATTAAAGGAATCAACTTTGAAGAGACATTTTCCCCAGTTGCCAGAATGGAAGCAATCTATTTTATTTTAGCCTATGCATGCTCCAAAAATGTTAAAGTATATTAGATGGACGTAAAATCAACTTTTCTGAATGGGGAACTTGAAGAAGAAGTCTACATTGAACAACCAGAAGGATTTCAGTTGTCAAAGAACATGAATTATGTGTTTAATTAAAGAAGGCCTTGTATGGTCTAAAACAAGCCCCTAGACCATGGTTCTCTAGACTGGATAAGTATTTGAAGAAGGTAGGGTTCAGAAAAGGAAGTGCAGAAAAAAACCTCTATATCAAGTTAAGTCAAGGTAATATTTTATTAATTGAAGTTTATGTTGATGATATTATTTTTGGTAGTGATGATGATAGGTTAAGCCAGAAATTTGCAAAAGATATGCATAACGAATTTGAAATTTCATTACTTGGAGAATTATCCTTCTTTTTGGGACTTCAGATACGTCAAAGGAACCAAGGAATTTTTATTTCTCAAACCAAGTGTATCAAATAAATGATAAAGAGATTCGGAATGGAATATTACAAACCAGTTATAACTCTTGTGAAAACTAGTTGCAAGTTGAGAAAAGATGATGATTTGAAGTCTATAGATCAGAGGCAATACAGGTCAATGATTGGCAGCCTACTATATGTGACAACATCCAGACCATATGTAATGCAGGCAGTTGGACAGGTGACATGATTTCAAGCAGCACCAAAGGAGTCACATGTGTTAGCAGTGAAGATGATTTTCAGATATCTCATAGGAACATAAGAGTTTGGATTATGGTATCCAAAAGGAAAGGATCTATCACTTATTGCCTACACAGATGTATATTGGGTAGGTTGTATTGATTATCAACGAAGAACCATTGGAGCAACGTTCTACTTGGGTGAGTATTTAGTAGCATGTCTAAGCAAGAAACAATAATCAATATCTTTATCTACAGTTGAGGAAGACTATATTGCAGCAACATCATGGTGTACATAGGTTCTTTGGATGAAACAAACTCTGATAGATATACAGGTTGAGTATGATGAGCCCATTCCAATATATTGTGATAATACAAGCACCATCAGTATCTTGAAGAACCCGGTGATGCACTCCAAGACGAAGCACATTCCAATCAAGTATCACTTTCTATGGGAGAAGGTTGCAGAAAAGAACATCAAAGTTGAGTATGTGGCCACAAAAAAAAAACTGGTAGCCATCTTTACAAAACCACTTCCATGGGAGCCTTTGCATATCTTCGCTAGATATTTGGAGTTATTTATAATCCAAAATGAATGCATTTTTAAATGCTTATTTTATATGTCTTAGATGTACACAAGGAAGCACCATAAGAGGACAGTTCAGTCAAAGGGAGCAACCTCGGATGGAAAGATACCTTTGCCATTGATGAAAAAGGGGGAGATATTTATCATATGAAAAGGATAGAGGCATGGTTCTAGGGGGAGCATATTTATCATATATAGAGGATAGAGGCAAGGTTCTAGGGGGAGCATGAGTGATATGATTTCAGTATTGCATCAGAGTGTTTCCATCAATGCCAAAGGAGGAGATTGTTGATTAAGGTAGGTTGTCATTGATGTCAACACTTGAAGAAATCTCGATAGCACAAAGGTCTGGGTAATGAACCCAAGTTTGTTTGATGACTCATTATTTTCTTGTCATGGTTGATAATAAGTACAAATGGATGAACTCCAAAGTGGTCCCCTTATGGTGAAAGCCCTCATGGGAAGATGCTTTATGGATTGAGTTATCTTATAAGTATGGTCAGAGAAGCCATGATTATTTGTGGAATAATGAGATTAAGGTCAGTTAATTTGTCAGTGAAACTATCCTATATTGATAATTTTTTTCATGCCATTTCTTGTGGTATGTGTAACGTCACATAACTCCTCACGGTTAGAGAGTTATGGCCATGAGAAGTTGGAGAACCGAGGTTTGGGTAATGGACCCAAATTTGTTTGATGGATAATGGTATGAGTTTTGATATATTTTTAGTTAATACTATTCTATATGGATAGTACATGTCATGCCATTTCTGGCGGTATGTGGAACGTCACATAACTCCTCACGGTTTGAGAGTTATGGTCGTGCGAAGTTGGAGGACCCTCACATGTCATCTAGAAGCCTCAAAAGGTCAAAGTAGTCAAAGTGGTTTAAGAGATTTTAGAAGGTAAATAATAAAGTGAAGTGTTGTGTGTACTATAATTCAAATTGAATACAAAATAAATTATTTAAATAATAAATTTAATGGAGAAATTAGAAGTGGGTTAACCCTAAAATAAGGAAAGTGGGCAAAGTGACCTAGAAGTTGTTTTTAAGGAAGCTACTTGGAGAGTATAAATAAGAGTCAAGGCTCTCTCATTTTATATCACACTTGAGAATATTGAATATCTATAGGTTTTTGAGGTAACCAAAGTATATCTAATCCAAATTTCTGAGGGAAGGTGAAGAAAAGAAGGCTGAAATTCAAGGAAGGATAAATTCTTTTGATGATGCTTTCTAAGGTATGTTATTTACGGGCCATCTCACCATTTTAACAATAAACTTTTTTCTAGAATGCTTCATAATGTGAAATTGATATTCCATTGAGAACACATATCCAAGTATTTGTGGTAAAAACTTCATCTTGTGGGTCATTGTATTTTTGGAGTTACACTTCGTGGAAAATAGGGTTTGTGGCTAGTCCTGAAACTAGTCTAAAACATGTGTTTCGGGTAAAGACATCATAACTTCTTCATAACAGATTCAAATTTAGTAAGAATATTTTTTTTGGTTATAATACATTTTTTAGTAGTCTATGTAACATTTTTATATCAATTCAACAAATATTCTGTGCGGGGCACGCTCTACAAGGTCTCTCTCTAGAATAAAACAAAATTCAGCAAGGTATGCCATTTTTTCTATAAATCCTTTTCTGAGAGGTTCCAAGTAGTGACACCTGGATGAATTGAATAAAACACATTTAAGAACATTATGTATCATTTTTAGATCTTTATTCATTATAGGTACAAAGTTATGATTATTTCAAGTCAGGGTTGTTGACTAATCCAAAACTAGTCATGTGAGACTAAAGAAAAGTTTGATGAAAATGATAGTCTTTTGTTGTTAAAGCTAAGGAAGGTTTGAAGGTATGATATCATATACACTAGGTCTATTAGAGAGTTAAAAATCATATTTGGATGATGAAATTGATAAGGGATTTTGGTTAAGGTACATGTTGGGTACATGGTTGAGACAAGTAGTTAATGATTTGGCACATACATGAGGTGTATAGTTGATGATGTTGGTATATATTGATGAGTCATATTTGATGAGTAGTTGACACACAATTGGTACATACTTGGTACATGGTTGGTTGCACTTATGTATGGTACACGTTGATTATGGGTTGTTTGGTACAGGTTGCTACATGGTTGATGCACTTGTTTATGGTACAGGTTGATTACAGGTTGATGTTGGTTGATGCATGGTTCAAGTTTATTGGTACAGGTTTATAGTCGTATATCTCATAGTGATAGTGTGACAGTGTTTCCATGATTCTACTTCTACTTCAGGGTGGTTGGATGGGGCAAGGACATGTGGTTGTAGCCACCTTCCGGTTGTATCCAGAGAACATAGGGGTTTGTAGCCTCCTTCTGGTTGTAGCCAGAGAATTTAGGAGTTCGAGCTTCCCTCAGGTTTTAGCTTGAGAAACTAGGGGGTTGGAGCCTCCTTCTAGTTGCAGTTGGAAAACAAAGGAAATTGGTGCTTCCAATGAATGTAATTCTTCAAGACATATAAGAAAAAGATTTTTGTGGTTTTCTCCCACTTTAGGTTTCCACGTAAAACACTGGTGTACTTTGTATGTGTATGATTGTTCATTTCTTATTTACTCTTCGGTTATTTGATGATAATTATACATTGATATAAAACTTGGATTATATGGTTAAAAAGTATTAAATTGCTCTATTACTGATTCACCCCCCTTCTCAGTGACCCAATACTTACCTTTTGATGATCTGCCACATTGAAAAAGCCACATTGGAAATTACTTCAACTAGGATATCTTCAGCCTTAATGTGTACCTAGAGACTATATGATATCTGAGCAAAGATAAAGAAAGAGGAAGTAAATCCACGATCTTACAATCTTGGTTGTATGCACAGAGAAGTGAAAAGCCCCAAAACCCTAGAATTTCTAAAAAAAAGCACGAATCTATTGTTTTAAGATGTGGATCTGTTGCTTGAAGAAGAGAAAACCCTCAATGCACCAAGAAACCCCAAGAGCACGATTGTACACCAAGTGTGAAGGGGAAAAAAGATGCCCCAAAGCGAAAAAAATACCTCCCAACAATCAAATCAACTTACCATAATTCAATTTTCCCTAATAGACAATAAATTGGCCTCCTAGTAGGTAAAACAACTTGCCCAACTATAGAAAAATGCCCTCAAGAAGAGAATTTAGTAGGCCATCAAGGAAAAAGATGGTCAGACATGTAAAAACTCCCCCCTTATAGAGAAATTCACCTCATAAGATAAATTCACCCTAGGGTAGTCATATCAACCCTCAGAGCGAACAACATGACCTCTTACACCTACAAAATGAAAAAAAAAGGTATCGTACAATAATAAAAATGAATATGTATGATCTTTGATCAGAGAATGGGTACGCTAGTTAAGTAGCTAGGGAAAAACCGCACCCAATGAAAAAAAAACTCACTGCAAACAAACTCTCATGCATCAAAATATATTAGGTTCAAAAGAAAAACTAGGTTCGGTAAAAACAACTGGCCTGGTAAAAAAATAGGTTTGATAAATACCAACCATAAAAATTTACCAAAAAACTTTAGGTTTACCAAAAAATTAAAATGAGCTAGGCTAGGCTAGGAAAAATAATTAAAAAAATGGGAAAACCATAGTCGTTTTGGATGAACTAGTTGTCGATCTTGGATGAAAGATACATTATGGAGCCAATGGTTAGATCAAATTTTTAAAAAGATGCACATAAATATGATAAATATTCAAAACAAGGGTTAGGGTTTTGAAAAAAAAAACTCAATCTTGTAGAAAAATGCCCAGATATAAAAAGAAGCCTTAATGACTACTAGATCTTACTACAAATCTACAAAATAAGGACAACCCAAGTAAATATGAAGAAAATGTTGTTGTAAAAAAAACTTACTGAAGGAGGTAGATAATAGTAACCTTCTATAATACCATGTTAGAATATTGAGACATATGAATAACCATACAACAATATGAAAGAGAATAACCTTACTAGTTTATCATCGTATACATATAACAACAACATTTAATCATAATAAGAAAGAGACGAGAGAATAAGAGTACAATACATATACATGGTAAAACCCGAAAATGGGCAAACATCCATAAGAAGGTATTGTCTTCTTTATTCTTCGGAAATATCCAATCTTACACTTGAGAACACCTCCCACACATCACACTCCATCTTCACGTCACAACCATGTGGATGAACACTATGTGCTCCTTCATTATAATATGCTTCTATGTTGTGTGTTGTGTATATCACAGGTCTCTCTTACCTCTATTATATACCAAAAGATATAGAGGAATTACAACCCAATAATACATGTGGGATAAATGTAATTTCACCTCTTTATATAATACATGATAACAAGAGTATTTTACCCCATGATGAATGTGGGATAATGCTTTTACATTAGAGTAGACATTATTAACTTCCAAATTAACACATTTTAGCAATACCACACAAGTCATAAATACATACTACAATGGTCCCTTCGAACCCACTTCAAGATTCACCTAATATTTCATGTGTCATATTTGAAGAAGGTCATGGGACCTAGTTGCCATTTTTAAACCATCCTACTAGAGTTTGATGAGGAGGGTTCCATTTGGTTATAGCCGAAGGAAATACTAGCCACAAGAAAACATAGATTGCACTAACTTAGAATTGGAGAATTCCTCATATAGTGGAAGGATACATATCTAAATGATGCCACTTGGGAACCAACAACAATTTTATAGCACTTTCTACACCTCCAACTTTGAGGACAATATTTCTTTTAAAGGGGGAGGGCATGTTAGGTCTATAACATAACCTCCATAATTTAGGGTTAGTAATTAATTGTACATGACCATATCCTTTTAAGAATGACCATTAGGTATTTAGTGGATAGTTACCCAATGTAAAAGGGTCATGTTTATTAAATAAGTCACCTTAGGGGTTGGCACTCATTAATTATAGGACCACAAGTTGTTAGGATTTTCTCATAAGAAACTATTTATAGAGCTAGAAAGCTATGAAATATTTTTTCAATGATTGTTATTATAATGAAGTTTTTCTCAAATGAGGTTACCCCCTTGAATAGGCACATGAACATTGTTTAATTTTGGAATTATCAATATAAATGTTTTATTTTTCATATTTAATCCCATTATCTCTTGTAGTTGTTTCTTCTACATTTATATTTTTTTATATTGTTTGTATTCTACTATTTATTATGTTTAAGTACATTACACCATGGTGACATTGTTTGGACACTCAAGGATGAATTGGTGTTGTCCATAACATAGTGAAGCAACAAGTTGATCAACATTGAACCATGTTCCACTTTAAGAAGTGTATTATGAGTTATTTCATCTTTGACCCAATAAGAAGACATCACCCAAGGAGAAAAACCATAGGGAGTTAACACCTAAGTTTTATGGACCCTATACTATACTTAAACATATTGGCCTTTCCCCTTACAAGTTGGCTCTCTTATCCCACTCTAAGTGATCTGAAAATAGTGGGAAAACTTGTTATTCTATGCAAGCACCCTCTACTTCATTAAAATAAACTTTACAGGACCTTGCTCCATGTGTTAAAATATGCAAGATGAATTATGTGTCAAGTTTATGCATCTTCTTTTAAATGTTCATGTGTGAGGAAATGTTCTTTTAAATGGTTAAATATGTTTTTTAAATAAATACACAACAACATAACTTGCAGCAAATAAACCATCAAACTCACAACAATAAAAAGATGATAAAGGAGTTCACCCCTCTCTGGGCTACATCTCCTTGAGCCTCCTTCAATGGACTTGGCTCTCTGGGATTAATTTGTCAAAGATTCTTTTACAAGATGTTTCTCAACTCCAATGAAAATACTGGTTGTACCATTGGGTTCAAAATACATAATAACCCCAAAAATGACTAGTAGAACTCTGAAAACGGATCATGGCTCATCTGGGAATGACCTCTTCTACATGTGGCCTTAAGCTTCCCTGAGATTTACTGTGAAAAAACACCTGTAAAATTCCTCAAATGGATCTTAAGCCTATCCCAAAGTGTTCAGAGCATAATAATTAGCCAAAAATGATTATTCAATCACATAAAACAGACTTGTGCTCATCTGAGCACGACCTCAATCAATGAGGGCTTCAAGCTCCCTGGAGCTCTTTGAAACTTCAATGGTGAAAAACCTACAAAATAAGTCTTCAAATGGATTTGAAAATAGTTCCAATGGATTCAAAATGTCCAAAAACCCATAGCAGGTCTTTTTCGACACCTCATTTGGCCAAAAAATGAAGAAGATAGGCCTCCTACCATTTTCTTCCTTCAAACTTGTTGTCTCTAGTTCACCAAAATGCACCTCTGTGTGGCCAACCTAGCACACACGCAAAAACTCATGCTAAAACCTAGCACCGGTGCGTAACTGAAAAATGAGCAAAATTGTAGGATGGTTAGGGCGCGCCCAACCCCTAACCGCTAAGACCATGGTCACAAGGGTCAACATGTGACCTCGCGCTAGCGCAAAAGAGGGCTAAGTTTCAAGGTCGAATGGTTAAATGCCACGTATCGGGCATATGGTTGTAACCGTTTCAAACCAAATCCAAACCCCACGCATTTTCTTGGCTGTGATCATATGCTATTATGTGTGCGACCGGGGCTAACTCCGTTTACAATATGCGCACGCAATGTATTAACCAGTGGCCATATAATTTAATAATATAACCGCGGGCTGAACCGTTTGAAATGTGCACGCCAAAAGTTTGGAAGTTATGGTCGTATGGTAATACAATACAACTGTTGGAGATATGGCTATAACAGAAAACTGACGCAGATGGTTAAGGTTGCCATTGATGGCAATCGGTTATGGAGCAGTCAAGGATGTCAACACGCACAAGAAATGCTGGAACACAGATGCTCAACATGCACAAGAAATGCTGGAACACTAATGCTGGAACACGAATGATGGAACACGAATGCTGGAACACGAATGCTGGAACACAGATGCTGGAACACGAATGCTGGAACACGAATGCTGGAACACAAATGCTGGAACACGAATGCTGGAACACGAATGCTGGAACACAGATGCTGGAACACGAATGCTAGAACACGAATGCTAGAACACAGGTGTTGGAACACGAATGCTGGAACACGAATGCTGGAACATGAATGCTGGAACACGAATGCTGGAACACGAATGCTGGAACACAGGTGATGGAACACGAATGTTGGAACACAGATGCTGGAACACGAATGAAACAGATGCTGGAACACAGCGTTGCATGATGAGGCATGTGTAGAGGAGGCAAGTAAAGAGCCAATTCAGAAAATCAAGGAGAACGCTGGCATGCGAAAAGCAGAAGAAAGAATGAAAGAAAGGGAAACTACAGTTGGAGTTGAGAAAAGCAGAAAGACTTTTAGTCTAAAATTAGACTG
>JZKD02S2083821.1:0-11207 GCA_000966675.3 Picea glauca | reverse complement strand
TAATGTAAAGAATGTAACTATTACTTATCATATAAAGAAAAGAGGTTTTTACCCTGTATGGGTTTCCTTAGGAAATATCTGTCTCTGTGTTTCTCATATATGTGACTGATGCTGAGTGAGAAATTGTTTATTTCCCTGCATTATTGTGATCATCATTTAGTGTTTCAGAAAAGAGTTTAAAAGAAGCATAATTGTTTAAGCATGGTAACAACTGATTCACCCCCCCCTCTCAGTTGTCCAACACCCCCTATGTTCATTGCCTACAACCGGAAGGTGGCTATAATCACCTAGTTCTCATGCTGCAACCTGAAGGAAGCTCCAACTCTCTGATTCTTCAAAACTAACCGGAAGGAGGCTACAACCCCCTTTCCTTGCCTCATCTTATCGCCCTGAAATTAAATGCAAAATAGATGATGAGTCACTACCACACTATCAGTGTGAGATATACCACTATAAAATTGTACCAATTTGTGCCAACCACCTATAACCAGCGTGTACTAATAACCTGCAATGAACCTATACTAGTAGTCATTTTATACTAATAAATACCAACAGGTACGCGACTTTTATATACTACATCTCACATATGTACGTACCCTATCTATATTGTAGCTTGTGTATGTACACGACCTGTCTATATTACAACATGTGTATACATTCATAAAACTATGATTTTCACCTTTTCTAAAACTTCAACCACTTTGTAGTTGTGCCATGTGCATACATTAATTATACATCCCTTAAGCAAGTGCATTTACGTCTCTCTAGTCACGTGCCATACATGTGTGTACAATTATGAACAAGTGTAATAACCCTCAGATGGACTAGACATCAAACCCTTATTGATATGTAGCCTCAACCTTCACAAACAACTTCACAAACACTTCACGAACAACTTCACAACTTCTTTAAAACCAAAATCCCTCAACCATGTACCAAGAAATACTAGCTATGTCTCAACACTTGAACCAACAAGATGTATCAAAGAATAATACCAGCATATTAGTGTTGTATTTCGGTAGATCTAGCTCATACCATATATTCCATACAACCAACAACCTCTCTAGGGAAAAATCTCAAACTCCCATAACCATATCTCATGGAGACAACAACATCCAACTACACATAATAATATGACATACCTTTTGAATATGTAGATATATTTGTTGTACCTGATCATTATAGACCTTCCTGGGAGCTTGCTTTTAGGATTTGAGAATCTGGTACCTTCAAAAACTTAAGAATTCATGGATTTTACCAAATGTGCGCACCTTTTTATACTGTCATCCCGCATACATATGCTCCCTTCTCCATTGTAGCCCACATACACCTCAAAAACTAGGGTTTTTTTCGTATTTCTGCAACTCTGAAACTTTCACCATCAACCCTTTGTGCTACCTCATACTCACGTAACTTCATATATATCAATGAGTACCTGCAATAAACCTTACACAATAATATATATTCAATATGCTCAATAGGTGCTAATAGGAGACCCTTTATCTCTTATTTATACTCTCCAAGTAGCTTCCTCTAGGGGTTACCTTGTAACCAACATAACCCAATTTCCTTCTTTTAAGGCTAACCCACTTCTAACCATTTGTCCACTTATAAACACTTTATCCACAAATAGTAAACTCTCCACTTCTAGTTGCAACTAATTTATTTTTAATTATTTTCTTATTGCAAAAACTTAACCCACGATTAACTCCTAGTTTCACCCTCTTGACTAGTCAACTTCTTCTAGGCATTTCTACAATAATTTGACCTCTTTGACCTTCTATATGAATCAAAAGGGTTCTCCAACTTCTCAAGGCCATTTTCGGTGATATGTGGAGTGTCACATAACCATGAGGAGTTATGTGACACTCCACATATCACCGAAAATGACATGACATTTACTATCAATCTAGAATAGTCTTACATACAAATACAATGATATTTATACCTTTATACCTCAAACAATCTTGAGTCCCTTAACCATACTTTTGGGGTTGTCGCAATTTTCTACCAGAATTCTCCAAAGGTTAACATCAATCTCTAAGGGTTGACATCAATCTACAATATCATTCTCTAAGGATCACATCAATGACAACCAACAACTCAAACCAAATATCCATCAACCTAAGCCAATTGTTCAATAATCTCCCTCTTTGGCATTGATGGCAACACTTAGTCATGGAAACATTGTCATCTATTCTCATCAATGTTTCTATCTCTCCCCCTTTGACATCAATGGAAAAGGGTATATCCCTTTGGTGTTGCTCCCTTTAACGTACCCATCCACCCACATTTTGGGCACACTACTTCAAGCTCGATTCTGAACTAATTTTGAATTACGATAAATTCCTAATTAATAAATATGCATGAAATATTCACATGCAGAGATCAAGATTCATGCTACAGTATAAAGAATGTTTAAACATTCCATGCATAGCAATAACCAGCAATCAGGCACATCAAAAATTCACATCTTAGAGATATTAATTAATACACAACAAAAATAAATGTATAAGAAGATAAACACATGGTAGAGAGCACTTATATTTAATGAAATGAATCACCAACTGGCTGCAGACCAAGGACATTCCACCCAACCATAGACACTTTTGTTCCATGTCTCAACAACAATGTCACCTACAAGCCAGGGCTATGAATCCATAAGGACGGTTCCATAGTGTCACTCAACTTCCCAAACTAGTCATCACTCAAGCTCTCACAGGGTTCTCAGCACACACATCAATCCAAATTACACCAGCTCTCTTTTACCCAGCCTACACAACCCAAGAGAATCGACCCCCTTCTCTACCATGCAGTCCCTCAGGATATCGACCTCCTTCCAGGGCTTCAGTGAATCTCAAGAATCTCCATGCTGGGACTCTCAGGATTCACAAATGTGAGAAACAATTAACACATTCCCAAGCATCTCAAACATGAAGGCATTAATTCATGGATGGAATACACCAACAGTCATTACAACCAACAAAACCATGGCTCCTCTCCAACAATTCGTTTTTGTTTCCCCAGCGAAGATAAAAATGAATCAGGAATGAAGAGTGCATTAAATAATGAATGGACAAAGAATATAATGGAATTTGTGAACAATGACTAGTGAGTGAGTGAGTGAAGCCACAACAGACCAAAAAATGGCTTTATGTATTTCCTGGAATTAAAGAACCATGTGGATTTCCCCCAAGAAACTCATGTAATTGATATTCTCTATTAAAACAAAAAAGGGTAAATAAAAATATAAAATAAACACTTCGGCCCTCAATCCCACTCTCTTGTGGAATCATAGCCCCCTATAACTCTTGTCCTTGTCTTTCTAGCAGCCAGTGATATATATATTATCAATAATGATCAAAACATTACATTTCCTAGGCGCACTGACCTCTTTTAATTGTTTGGGTACTCTGGCCTTTCATAAATTCACAAAATATATTATTTAATATGGCGCTCAAAACAAGGGTATTACATTCCCCTCCCCCTTATTTTGGCAGTGACCTTAGTGCATATACAAAATAGAAATCAAAATTTCAAAATTTATTCAAAAATTTATGGGTACTCTACTTGCATGGCATCTTCACTCTCCCAATTAGCATCTTAAGGATAGTAGCAGGTCCATTGGACTTTTACCAACTCTATAACTCGATTTTGAAGAATTTTGACTTTTCTGTCCAATATCTGCATTGGCTGGACCTCAAAGTATACCTCTGTATCTACCTAAATCATATTCCATTCAATAACATGGTTAGGATCATGTACATATTTTTTTACTGACCCTATTATGTCCAATATCTCAAATGGACCACAGAATCTGGTTGTTATCTTTGTGAAAATACCCAACTTCAAATAGATCTTCTTAAGATTCACTTTTAAAAGCACATGCCCCCCAACTTTAAATTCTCTACCTTTCATGTTCTTATCTGCATAAGTTTTTTGTCTATCTTGAGGTGCCTTTAAATTCTTCTTAATTCTAACCATCTGATCTTCCATATCCTTGAATAATTATGGCCCAAGTACCACTCTATCTATTGGGTTGTCCCAAATCACTGTAGTATTTCATTTCCTACCATACAAATCTTGAAATAGGATCATTTTCAATGAAGCTTGATACCCATTATTATAGGCAAACTCAACCAAGTGTAAGTAATACTCCCACCTAGATGGATTATCATCACATACATTCTCAACATGTCTTCAATTACTTGGTTGACTCTTTTTGTTTTCCCATACGAATGCAGATGGTATGTTGTGCTAAAGTTCATATTTTTACCAAATCCTTTAAACAATTCCCTCCATGAATTTGAAGTAAACTTTGTATCTCTATCTGAAACAATTTCCTTAGGTATCCCATGCAACCTAACAATCTCCCTCGTGTAAATTTCTGCAATATTAGTTTTGGTATGAGTCGTTTTTACAAGAACAAAATAAGGAGCCTTTGTCAATTTATCAACCACTACCATGATTGAATCATGTTGTCTTGTTGTCCTGGGAATTTTAGTTATAAATTCAATGGTTACCACTTCCCATTTCTTCTTTGGAATTGGTAATGGTTGTAGCAAACTCATCAAGTTCCTATTCTTAGCCTTCACTCTCTGACATTCCATACATCTAGAAATGTAATTAGCAACATCTTTCTTCATTACTGGCCAAAATAATTGGCTTCTTACTACTGCAATTGTTTTTTGGTATCTGGGACGTTAGACATACAAAATATTATGAATTTATTTTAATACCAAACTCGTAAGTTCTCCAGAACTAGGAACATAAATTATATTTTTATTCATAAGTAATCCATCTTCCCTCATCTCATATTCTTTAATTTGCTTTTGTACATTTTTGTGTTGTAAGCTTTATTTTACCTATAGGTAATGTTGATCTGTAACATCAACATCTAAAATTATGCTCTTTAAATTTGATTGATGCATACTAATGGCCGTAGCATGCATGAGATGTTCTCTTCTACTAAGTGCATCAACAACTTTATTTTCTTTTCCTTTGATATCCTTGATGTCAAAATCATATTCACTTGAAAATTCTATCCATCTTGTTTGCCTGGCATTCAAAGTTGGTTGTTCAAAAAATTATTTTAGACCACTATGGTCTATTCTTAATTCAAATATCTTCCCCATGAGATAATTCCTCCACATATTCAATGCGTGAACAATGGAATCAAGTTCCAAGTCATGTGTGGCAGAGTTACTCTCATGTTCTTTAATCTTTCTGGACTCATAACCAATGACATGTCCATTTTTCATAAGAACTGCCCCAAGTCCTTCCTTTCATGCATCTGTACATACCACAAAACTTTCATTTGGGTCAAAAATATTTAAAATAGGTGCACTAGTACGATTTTTTTGATAAATCAAATTTCTCTTCACTCATATGTCCATTCAAATTCAATTCCTTTCTTTTGCAAAGAAGTGATGGGATGAGCAATCTTAGAGACCCCTGCTATAAATATTTTGTAATAACCAGCTAATCCCATAAAATATATAACTTTTGAAACATTCATGGGTGTTTTCCATCCTTCAATGGCTTCAATATTCTCTAGATCTACTATTATACCTTGTTCTGAAATAATGTCCCCCAAGTAATGGATATGTTCTTGGTAGAAATAACACTTACTAAGCTTGGCATACAAATGATGTTCCCTCATCTCTTGCAATACCAATCTTAGGTGATGTTCATGATCTTCCTCTGACTTAGAATAGATAAATATGTCGTCCAGGAATACTATCACAAACTTATCCAAATAATTTTTTAATATGTCATTCATTAAGAAAATAGAAATAGTTGGTGCATTGGACTGTTCAAATGGCACCACTACAAATTCATAATGTCCATACTTGGTTTTGAATTTTGTCTTAATGATGTCTTCTTCCTTGATTCTTACCTGATGGTATCCTTATCTCAAGTCTATCTTTGAAAATAACTTTTCCCCTCTTAGTTGTTCAAAGAGTCATCAATTCTGGGTAGAGGGTACTTTTTCTTTATCGTGGCTTTATTCAGCTATCTAAAGTCGATACATAACCTCAATGTTCCATTCTTCTTTTTGACAAAGAGTATTGATTCTCCCCAAGGTGAAACACTTGGACGTATGTACCCTTTCTTCAACAATTCTTCCAACTGCATTTATAATTCTTTTAATTCTAGTGTACCCATTATGTAATGTGTTTTTGATACTGGGGCATCTCCCAGTACTAAATCAATGGAGAAATCTAACTCCCTCTTTGGTGGAAATCCTAGTATTTCTTGGAATACATATTCAAACTCTTGTAATATTGAAAAATCTTCGAGGCTTATCCCTTTTGTTCTTTATATCTCCTCCACATGGGATGCATACAATTGACATCCTTTCCTGAAACATATCTTTAGCTGTAAGGATGAAATATCCCTTATGGAAATGGGTCTTGGAACTACTTTCACAGTGCTCGGTTTCCCTTCTTCATCAAGACATGTAAATGTCTTGTTATGACAATCTAGGACATCATGACGCTTTTCCAACCAATCCATTCCAATTAAAATATCATAAGACCCCAATGGTATAATATTTGGATCAACATTATTATTCACACCATTAAGACTTATGGAACAACCTCTGACCATATCATGGATTCTCCTTTTGGTTCTAGTGTCTTGCTTAACCAAACTTGATTTTTCAATCTTACTATTCTCCAAATGTAATCTATCCACTATTTTAGGATCAATGTAACAATGACTTGCTCCTGAATCAATTAAAATAAAAATAGGATGATTAATGATCTTACCTTCCACCTCTATAATATTGGATTCGTACTCTGTTTTTCGATCATCTAAGGCTGCATATATTCTTCCCATGTCCTCTACTATTGTAGCCTCTTGGATGTTTTGCATGGTATTCACTTTGTCTTTTATATGAGGGAAATCCTTGTACAAGTGATCTTTGTTGCATCCCCGACATTGAATTGGTGGTCTTCCCCTTTTTCCCAAGGAGTCTTCTCTCTTATATTCATCCCTAGCATATTGGTTGAGTTGATTTTTATTTGGGCTATTTCTGTTGAAAGGAGGTTTGAATCCTTTATTTCTCTTATCAGAATTCTCTTTCTTCTTATCCTTCTAGGATTTCAACAAAGACTCTCTACCCTTTCCTTGCTCATACAGGTACTTAGCCTTCCTAATGGTCTCAGTAAAAGTCCTGGGCTCATCATATTGAATCTTCTCTTTATAAAATGAAGGTATTCCACTCAAAAACCTCTATATTTTCACCTTATCATATTTTATAAACCCCACATACTTTAGCAGTCCCAAGAACTTCTTTTCATACTTTTCCATGGTCATGCTTTCTAGCCTCAGTTCAAAGAACTCCTGCATTTTCTTGTCATAAAAGTGCTTGGAAAGGTACTCCTTCTGAAAATATTTATTGAACTGCTTCCAAGTGATCCTACTGTCATTAATGTGCTCAACTTGCTTCAACCGATCCCACCACATAGAAACTTTCCCATGTAAATGGTATGTCGAAATTCTAGCTTCTAGGTTTGATGAGTAGTTATGCAATTGAAAATACCTCCTGAGTCAAAGAAACCATACTTAAACATCATCTTCCCTTACTCTTTCACCATCAAAGGATGGTGGCTTAAGCTTCCTCAGCTCTCCTTGTAAACTGTTGAATTCATGTCTTCTTCTTTGGTGCCTAACAGAAAACACCTATGGACTACTTATGGAATCTTCAAATGCATACAATTTATTTGTTGAGTAAGGAGTTTAGTGATGTATATGAGTTATTCTAGGACTTCTTGAATAACAATCTCTTATGTAGTTATCGCTTCTTTCATGATATTTTCCCTCTTCCTCATGTCTTGAGTTTGATCCCTTCTTTATTTTCCTATGAAACTTATTTAAGCTTTTCATCACTTGAGAGTTTATTTTATTTTTTTCTCTTATCATCCTCATATTGTCTTCTTTGTAGATATGTACTTATATTCTCAGGATTGTCATAGTCTCTATCAATGTTTCTTTCTCCCTTATGCCCTTGTGTTCGTTTGATTTTGTCTCTTAATTACCAACACTGATATCTTGTCCTTTGGCCTCTTTGTCATTACTGTAAGCTCCCTCTCCTACTTCCATTTATTGAATATTCATTCTTATATCGAACTTATATTTCTATACCTCCCAATTCTTCAAAATGTGGAAGCAACCATTTTTGTTAGAAAATACATATCCTAAACATTTGTCAATTAATGCTACAAGTCCTTTTTTTTATGAAGGAAATATATCATCATTCTTCAAATTATAAAAATTCAATGTTATTCTCCCCTGAATCATCTTCTCAATGACTATTCTCATGCCCCAATCCTATCTCTGAGTTGAAATTTATGGCTTCCTGAAAAAAGTCACTTTTAGCCTTTTTGTGCAAACATAATCTTGTAGCTGCAATGGAATGGTTGTGTGCCAATCTTGTCAAATTATTCCAAATCCCCTTCAAACTGGTACAAAATTCAAATTCTACACAGGTGCTTCCTTCAATCCATTTTCCTTGTGATCGTGGGATGGAAACCACTGGCTTATCCAATTTGAGTGTTGTTCCTTTATCTCTTTCCTCTTTATTCTCTACACAAAACCTTGTTCAAAAATGTATGTGGGATTGTCTATTTCTAGGCCCTTCGCACCTCTAATCAACCCATTTACCTTCTCATGATATCGATGCTTGGAACCAAGCCCTCTGGACTTCGTCCTTCGGCCATTCTCCCTTTTCGATCTTCCAACCTTCCTGGAGTAAACTTTGTCGAAGTACTTATATCATTTCCATTAGTAGATTGGACGGTTGAGATTTAATCTATCGTGGGATGGATGATCACGGATTCTCTAGCGACTTCACTGAAACCAATGATAAAAAATTAACCTGGTGTTGAGATGGATGGTCCATATTTATTTCGAGACTTCAGTGCTATTGGACTCCGGGATAATACAAATCTCAAGTTGTTCAACTTCCCCAGAGTTATACCTACTGAAGTGGTAATAAAGTGATGATGACCACTTACCATCAGTTAAAACCTCCCCTTATGCTATCCTTCCACCAAGTTAATCCAATGCTTATGAATTAATGAAATGGACGTTCCTTATTCACTTCGGGTCTTCGACACTCCGGGACTTTAGGATATCACAACTCCCCCAGAGTTATACCTGCTAAAGTGGTCATAAAGTGTAGGAGACCGATGGTTGTCGGTTAACAATCATGCTTACTCTATCCTCCAACTTCTTGATCAAACAGTCATGAAGGATCCTACCAAATATTGATCTATGGTTGTCGAGACTTCGACATTCTGGGACTCTAGGATATTAAAACTCTCCAATTGTTCAACTCTCCCAAAGTTATACCTTCCAAAGTACTTATGCCATCCTTCCACTTCTTAATCTAACAGTTGAGAAAATTCCCTAATGGATCTTCGATCGACGGTCTACGTGAATTTTCTACTTCGGCCTTCAACACTTTCACTAGTAGAGATGTTGGACATTCTTGGAGGCCATAATCCTAGAGATGACATGGCATGTTGACATCACCTATGGTGATGTGGGCCCATGGTATGTGTGCCATGTGTCACTCATAAATGGACACGTTGAGGTCCAAAATGTCCTAAATTCATGCAACACATGTCCCCATATGGCACCCCTACCACATGGCATAATACACGTCATCCACCAAATGGACGGCCCACATTCCTCCAATCCATATCTAACGGCCTACATGATTTCAAGACTATTGCTTTACACTTCATTTCTTTGACACTTTGTGGATTTTCCCAGTCTCCAGTAATCGTCGAAGTAGTGGATTTTTAAAGTCCCAAAACTTCTCTATCCTTGTACTTTTGATCTAATGGTTCACATTATTCCCAAAATATTCCTTCGATCTGACGGTTGGAAGGATTTCACAACTTCGGCCTTCAGGATTTCTAGGAATCAAAATTCTTTACATCTAGAGGGTCAACATCATATGACCATGATCAACGACTGATATTTCACCCAAGATTCTTATCATATCGTATGGCCTACGGGGATTTCACAACTTCTACTTTTCATGCTTCTGCCTTGTCTCCAATAATCGTCGAAGTGGTGAAGTTACAGATGTTTCTATCTCTCGCTTGGCTTTGATTAATGGCTGATGATCGATCAATTTCATCTAAATATTAGGACTTAATATCTGCCAGCCTTTCGCTTCACCTCTATCTGACGATCCTTGTTTACATGACTCTCGATCTAACGATCTAGAGCTCCTTGATTCAATGGTTGTGATTTCTCCCAAAATTCAAAAGGGAATGGTCAAGATTATATGATCCTTTACAAAGGATATTTGTATGCATGATGCTCTAGCTTTTGCACGATCTCTGCAACTCTATCTCTCCTGAGCTTTAGTATGTCAAGGACATATTCATTCTTAACCATAATACTATGCCCAATAGTTCCGGACCATACCAGTTTGGTGTTTCAACCAGAAGCTCTGATACCAATCTGTAATATACCCAGCCACCCATAGGTGGGGCATGCTACTTCAAAACTCGCTTATGAACTAATTTTGAATTCTGATAAATTCTTAATTAATAAATATGCATGAAATATTCACATGCAGAGATCAAGATTCATGCTACATTATAAAGAATGTTTAAGCATGTCATGCATAGCAATAACCAGCAATAAGGAACATAAAAAATGCACATCTTAGAGATAGTAATCAACACACATTGGAAATAAATGTATAAGAAGAGAAACACATGGTAGAGATAACTTATTTTTAATGAAATGAATCACCAATTAGTTGCAGATGAAGGTCGTTCCACCCAACCATAGACATTGTTGTTCCAAGTCTCAACAACAATGTCACCCCCAAGCTAGGGCTATGAATCTAGAAGGACAGTTCAAGAGTGTCACTCAACTTCCCAAACTAGTTAGCACTCAAGCTCTCACAGGCTTCTCAACACACATAACAATCTAAAGTACACTATATCTCTTCTACCAAACCTGCACAACCCAAGAGAATGGGCCCCCTTCCATGCCATGCAGTCCCTCAAGTTATCCACCTATTTCCAGGGCTTCAGTGAATCTGTTCAAGAATTTCCATGTTGGGACTCTCAGGATTCAGAGTTGTGAGAAAAACTTAACCCATGCCCAAGCATCTCAGACATGTAGGCATTGATTCATGGCTAGAATACACCATAAGTCATTACATCCAA
>JZKD02S2083810.1:37580-50075 GCA_000966675.3 Picea glauca | reverse complement strand
GTGTGGGCTACGTCCACCAGAGAAATTGCCAGGTCCTTCCTTTATTATTATCCAACAAATGAAGGGATACAACCTACAACAAAACCCACTGTAACTTCCTCTTCTTCCTCTCACATTCTCCTCTCTCAGAATACAATATTCGCCATCAACCATAGTCGTAATACATCTCCCTCATAAAAGAGGGTTGCCTTCTAGGGAAAAAAACCCTAACATAATCTCTACCGTTAGATCTGCGACCTTATAATGAATGGTCCAGATTTACAGTGAAATTACAATATACATTTACAAGGAAATTTTTCCTTCAGGGGCTTCTCCCCCAAACCCCCATTGGGGTCCCGCTTGCCCCCAGACCTCGCAGAGGGGGTACGCCCCCTCTGCACTCCCCCACGTGGAAGAGTGTACATACTTCTAGGGTGTAAATACTTCATGGGGTATAAACACGGTTGAAAGTAAAATACCTCTGAATCAGGAAGATAATCAGTCTCCACAACCAACATGACATTGCATGGTTGTGGAGTACCTGAACGAGTGGCATGTAGTGATTTGACCAACCATCACTTTCCCTCTACACGAATCGTTGATTTGACGTATTATAACACGTGACATCGGGTCTTTTGCGAAAATGGTTTTAGGCAGACTTCTTTTCACCCCAATGTATCTCTGAGGGTGCCACACATCTACGAATGACACCATGGTGTTTTTCCCTAGCCCGCCCACGATTAGTTAAGTCCCGCTCTGCTTCGTCGCCCGATATGGGTCCCAACCGTTGATCTGGGCTACCTCAAGATCAATGGTCTGTAGGAATCCCTCCTTCGCGCTCTTGCTATATTTTTCCAAATCACCGCCATATATGACCTGAGCCTCCAAACAACACCATGTATCTGCATCGATTTAGTCACCTACTAAATTTAAACTTAGATTTGAAGCATGATCGTCATGGTGATAACATAGGCTCCAACTAGGGATGTTATCCTCCCTATAAGGTAGCAAAGAACTATAGACCTGGTGCCTTCTTCATTGGGTTGCCTTCAAACGTGTGTGGGCATCCTATTTCATATTGGAGACTGAATCATCAAATCTTAAAACCAGCTTTTTCGAACTGCTTTCCATTGGATGCTGAAAATTTACTGTTATGATCTAACTGTACATACTACTCGAAAACAATGCTTGATCAACAAGCTTATTCTCACACTCCTACCTACCCTAACTGCTGAAAAAGGACTAGCAATCAAGTGAAATCATAATTCCAATGTAGCCATGCCAACAT
Source organism: Picea glauca (assembly GCA_000966675.3). Lineage (NCBI taxonomy): Eukaryota > Viridiplantae > Streptophyta > Pinopsida > Pinales > Pinaceae > Picea > Picea glauca. The sequence goes on along the minus strand of JZKD02S2083810.1, from coordinate 48,808 downwards.
CCTATCCATCATTCATTTCTTTTGTACTTGCTTGTGCAAAAACCCTTCTGCTGATGATTCATTCAAAATTTTATCTATAAGTCCAATTCTAAAAATATTTGAAGGGCCTGAATTGTTCACTTCTCCCAATAGGGTTGCAACTGGATCTTCTAAGATATGCATAAAACAATCATCACATTTCACTCCTTCCACTGCATTTATGTTTTCAGGTGATTCAACTTGTTGATTTCTATCGAAAAACTGGAATTTTTTTTGAGAAGTTTGGTAGTAAATATTTCTTGCATCATAAGGTAACCATTACTGGAGAAACTCATCTAATATAAAAGGACTCACATTTGATGCAGACATTTTTTTTTCCATCCCTCTATCATTGGTGAATTCTGATTATAAACCTTTTCCATATAATGTGTCTTGGGATCATGAATCATATGGAAGAATGTTTCCTTTTCAAGAGTTATGACGGAAAAGTAAGCTTCCTCTACAAGTGTTCCCTCGCTTCTTGGAGTCTCCATAGGTGAAGTTTCAAAATCTCCATCCATTTTTAGGTTGTTCAAAAATAGAATCACTACGTCATTTTCAAGGGAAGAAAGGCAACCTTGAAATAATTTGCCTATGCATTAGTTTTAGGAGAAGGGAAATGACCTTCAACAACAATTTCTTGATCAAGTTCTTCTTTAATCTGATGATTAAGCACAGGTTCCCACTCCGAATTTTTCAAGTAATGATCCTTCAATTCATGTGAGTGCAGTTGGTGTTCTTCAATGATAAAAACCTTTTCATGTAAAACCGTACTACTGTGAATACATTCAGAACTCCCAATTTTCTCTAAAGCTTCATGATTTTATTTTAACCATTCAAAGGAAGAAAAACATAAGGGGAAAGAATTTTTATCTGTAAGCCCACTTCTTTCTTCACTTTCAACTTCATGCTTGGATATTTTTTGATTTGAAACGCTACTTTGTTTCAACAGTTCGAATGAGGAAAAACATAATGGCAGGGTTCTGTTACCTGACTCAAAACCTTCTTCATTTTCTCTAGTGTTGTCATAAGTAAATTTCTCCATCTCTTTGGATTGTTGGACATGCTCACTTTCATCTTTGTCTTCGATCGGTGACTACACCTATGAATTGAAAAGGTCTTCTACAAAGCAAGGAATAGGATCATCGAGCACCTGAGAAGAGTGCTCCAATATCTTGTCAATATGTTTCGTTGGTTTGGTGTGACTTTGCATCAACGCAAATTCGCTTGATTCAACAATGATTTTATAATTCTCTCTCAAAATTTTGAATGCAGCAAAGCACAAGGGTAGATAATTTTCTTCGGCTGATCCAATGCTCTTCCCTTTGTAACTGTAATATGTAGGTTGACTTATCTCACTGTACTGTTGAAAAAGAAAGTCTTCAACATCACAATCCTCCTCATATTTTTCATATACATGAAAATCAATTGTCTGTGAGATGACATCTAATAAGAAAAAATTGGCAACATCAACCTGTTCTTCAACAAAATGATTTGTAAACTCATCCTCTTGACCCTCTGTAAACGAATACATAAAATGATCATCCTTTTTCTTATCATGAGATGGATTAGCACCCCCTCTTTCAATAGGTGGAATATAAATTTTTTTAGAATCATTGGCATTGGAAACTACAAGAGGACCTATGGTATTTTCAAATCTATGCTCAAGATCCCAATCAACCTCTTTCCTCTCATATTCCCTTTCACATTCTTGGGAATTTGGTCCTTTATTTTGAATATGTTCACATGCTTGGATGTTGTGTTGAATGTCCTGAGCATCATAGAACATTTTTTGTAAGGACTTGGATATTCTTTCCATAAGAAGGAGAGACTAATTTGGATGGAGAGTAGTTCCATAATGGAGCATAGCAGTAGCTTCGATGGGTCGAATTTATTTGGGTAAATTTTGATAGATACTGGAAAACCTTCTATTGAATACAGAAACAGTTTCATTGTCCTACTTTTCCAAAGCATACAACTCTCTAAGTTATAGGTCCAAAGACTTCTTATTGCCCCAAAACTTTAAAAAGACATTCGTGAATTGCTCCCATGAGGTAATTTCCTCTGGCTGCAAATGTTTAAACCAGTCTTTGGTGTCTCCTTTCAAAGATTGAGAGAAGGCCCTCATACAAACATCCTCATGTTCAATCTCAAACAAATCTATAAAATGCTCAAACCCTTGGATGTGTTTTTCAACTGAGATGATATCAGGTTCCCCATCAAACATAGGTAGGTACTCATAGTGTTTTGGAGGAAAATTATGAAGGATCTGGGGTAACTTTAAGGGTCTGTATCTATGCTAAGTATTGGAGGGTGTTAGATCAAGTGCAGGAGATGAAATATCAACCCTAGTTTCATGAGGCTCATCAAATTGGTTATGGTCATCATGTAGCCCAGATGAAATTTCTTTATCAGAATGAGTGATAAACTGGGGGGACGTTCATGTAATTTTAAGAGGGGGATATATATTTCCTGGATTTCCATGGTCATTATTTGCATGTAGTAAGCAAAGGAGAACTTTTCTATCATTTTCGAGAAAGGACTAGATACAACTTATAACAAATAGAAAAATAATCTGAAAAAAATCCCATTTTGAGCATTTGTTTTCTTTCATAATGCCTTCTCATACCTCAGCCAAGGGGCATCGTCTTTCACTGAATCTTCTGAAATGCATTATGTATTCAAAATTTGAGTGAATTTTCCAATGACTTCTTGGGATCTGGATTCTGTATTACAAGTGGAGTTGCCATTGATGTTTTGGAAGCTAGATTCTTCATTGAGAGTGGAGTCGCTAGCGAAAATTGAATTTTTTTGGATTCTTGTACCAGTGGAATCACCTTCAAACTGATTTTTTGATGTGTGGAGTCGTCAGAGAAGGAATACAACCAATATGTGCCTAGGTGTCTGTTTCTCTTCAGACCTTAGAACTCAACCATGTCATTCTTCCCAGGGAAAATTTTACAATTTCATCCCTGACAATGGCACCAGAATGTTAGCACTCTATAAATCTGTCCGGCTGAATAGACAAACGGTAGAGGTAACTGTTTCAACCAGCTTTAGAGCTGAGGCACTAGACTACTCAACCCAGAGAGGGCTCTCTCATGTCACTTGATATATCTATGGAAATTAGTGGATAGATTTGGTTTGTTTTGGGGTTTTTTTATCAAATAACTAAAGAAATGAAGATGACATTTGGGCTATGGAGTCAGGAATGAAAAATGCATTGTCAAGAAATGAAACTATCAAGAGGAAAAGGCTAAATGAGGCGATGAGTCTGAGTTTATATCTGAAATTTGCAAGGCATCAAAGGAAAAAGAAACATACAACTGCATCAGAGCATATTTAAAATGAATTCTGAATTGGTTAAGAGGAAATAAACATAGTCTAAATTTCTAAGCCAAGAGCATTGCAATGATGAATTTCAGGTTTTTGTTTCTCCAATTTAGACAAATGGAAGAGTAAATGAAATATAATATTACAGGAAACACATACTATGAAAGAAAACAAGACTCATATCACCGTCAGTTATAATCTTTTCATAAATAGTCCAAAATCTACTTCTGCATTTATATATTCATTCTAGCCCCAAAATCTACAAAGGTCTTCCTGCACAGAGGTCACACTCCTCTTTTCTTCATGTTTTCTATATCCTCGAGATAATATATATATAGAGGAATTACTTGTGGAATTCAAAACGTTTAGACTTCCCCATAATTCTAAAATAGAGATAAGTTACAAAAATAAATGATTTATAATAACAGTTATCCTATTTTAAGGGGACCGTTAGAAACAGGTATGTCATGTCTGAAGCCGCTATCTGTCCAAAATTTGCTAGAATGTACTTGATCCTTCCTGAGAATTCATTTCATCTTGGCGATTTCTTCTTTTAGAGTGCTCAACCAAGTGAGTTGATTTTCTCCGATGCTCTCCATCGTCTCAACGCTGATTTTTTCTTTTTGTCATTTGCATTGCTTCTTCTTTGTTGTTTGCTTGTATATTTTGTCCATGTGTTCATTGATGACTAGGTCCCTCATAACAGGGTTTAATATGACCCCCGAATCTGATTCAGTTGCGGGCTCTGTATGAAATTTGGTTGCTAATATCTGCGCAACCCACCTTTGTTTCTCACTTATTGGTAAACTTGATACATTAGTTGAGAACCCCGTTGCATTGGACATAGTTCGATTGACGTTATCCATATCTTCTGGCCTTGGAGAAGCCACAATTTTGTCTTCCTTAATTCTACAGAACTCAAGAAATCGATCCAGCTTGAGATTACTCCACTTATTCACGGGACGACGATTTTTGAGAGAAGAATAATGCCACCCATACTTGAATATCGATAGTTATCGAGTTCCAAACATTAATCACTGACAAGATTACTTGTAGGCACATTTATTTACCATGCTCGCCCAATCCATTTCAAATGATCAGCCTTTGATTTCGTTATCTGGTGGCATTCCCTTGACATTTCATGGTCATGAAGTACTCGAACGAGTGGTGTGTGGTGATTTGGCCAGCTGTTGCTTTCCCTCTACACGAATCATTGATTTGATGTATTAGAACACACGACATTGAGGATTTTGCGAAAATGGTTTTAAGAAGACTTCCTTTCACCTCGATGTATATCTGAGGGTGCCACGTGTCTATGACTAACACCATGGTGGTTTTCCCCAGCCCGCCTTCGATCAGTTAAGTCTCATGCTACTTCGTCGCCCGATATGGGTCTCAACCATTGATCCAGGCTGCCTCAATATCAATGTTTTGTAGGACTCTCTCCTTCATGCTCCCACTATATTTTTCCATATCCCTGCCATATATGACCTGAGCCTCCAAACAACACCATGTCTCTACACTGATTTAGTCACTTGCTAAATTTAAACTCATATTTGAAGCATGATTGTCATGGTGATAACAGAGTCTAGGAAATAATAGACTTAAAGAAGAAAATGTACTATTAGTTGAAAATTTGAAGCCTAATCTCCTCAATGTGAGCCAAATATGTGATCAATGACACATTCTCATATTTGACTCTAAAAAATGTGAGATTATAAACTAAGGATTAGGAAACTTAGTCAGTGTTGCACCAAGGACACCAAGCAATGTATATATCTTAAACATAGAAGAAGAAGAAAAATGTTGTATGGGCCAAATAGACTAAATTTGGTTATGGCACTGTAATGACCCCTCCATTAAGATATCAATGTAAGTGAGTACAGTAGCAATAATTTTTTTTTATATATAACAACAACAGTTAGAACAAGTGTTAAGTGACAATAACATACATCAATGTCTACACATTCTATTCTCATCCACATCATTATACAGTAACAATTATACACATCATCATTGTTACTAATAACTCAATCATATCATGTAAATATAACAAGAATATCTACCCTCCAACCTACCCTGCAAGGTTAGGACCTCCAAGACACATAATCAATTCTCAATTCTAGGATTCATCCAATTGATTTTGACCATTTAAGGTCTTAGGAATGGTGACTTTTATGAGGAACAAGGAGATATCTAATTCCCTTATCCAATCCTAGAATTCAATGTTAAATAAATAAAAAAATTACCTTCTCAAGAATCGAACAATTTAATATATTGTGATCTAGTTAACATACCATACTGAGTCTAAAGATCTACGGGTGACATAATAGAACTACAAGCAAAATACATCGCACCCACTAAAAGAATTGTGCAACTCAAACTTAAACAATGTTAGAGGCGTAGATGGTTCATTTCCAAAATATTCAATAATCATTTCCTAAACGTCATCAGGATCTGAGATCAATAATTTCTCAATACCACAATAATATCAACCAAAAACAAATATGACTACATTAATAAAATTCTCCATCCATAAAAGATTATTAAGGATTAATTTTAAAATCTCTTTAATAAAGAATATTAAATTTTTAAGTCTCCTTTAATTAAAGATTATCGATTGGTCCAAAGATAATTCACTCTAGATCACCCTTAAATTCTTTTAATTTATATCCTAAGTGTATTGTAATAAGTTCATTATCATACCTATAAAAAGGTTCTCTTAATATAAATTCTATAACAATGATATTTAAAAATGTAGATGTTGAAATGTATTCTTTATACATCTTTCATCACACATTTATTATTCCTAACACATAGTAATTATATCCTTCAATAAGATATTCAACAAACAATGATATCAAAAAATTTCAAATATTAACTATCATTAAAACCACTAAATACCATCCATTTCAACTTTTAATCTACTTCAAATTAATCTTGTATAGCAAGCACCCGAATCAAGGAGATATTATCTCGGCATTAAATGAATACATTAAGTTCCAAATTGTTATATAACAATTTATGACAACGCGACGTGGCCTTCAACATGTCCATAAATCTAAGTTATTTATTTTCTCTACGTGCACTATTGGTTGGTTAACACTGGTCATCGTTCAGTTGAATCATTTAAGTGGAGGCTCTATGCTTGGTGGAAGTGTATGAATGCACTATCACCATAATGAGACGAGAAAATTCAACTAGAAATAAATTTAATGCTACCATGTCCCTACAATATCTGTGTATAAGTTATGATTATTATTCTATGGTGACCATAACAACTCAGTTGCATAAAGAATAATATTGCCACAACTTCATTACAAATTATAACACTGAACTTGTAATAAATGATTTCGACGTCCATGAGGATTTACGACTTCGTATTAGAGATAAATCGTGTAGATTTATGAATGAAGATTTGATGTTCTATAAGTTTCAATTGTTTCTCTTTTGAAATCTTGGTTCAATGAGTGCACAGTATCCACACAACTTATAGAACCAAGATTTCAGAGGAGAAACAATTGAAACTTATAGAACATCAAAGGTTCATTCATTCAACCATGAAATACACATATAGGCATATAAACACAGAAAATAGATAACGTAACAATACCCAATTTACTCAGAGATAAGAAAACTCAGACATTTGAAGAAAATCTTCTCTATTATATTCCTCCAACAAAAAATTTACAAAGTGTTCTTGTAGCTCTCAACTTCTTCTCTACAACTCTCCAACAAACGTTTTTCAAAAAATAACTACTCTTTACGAATCACTTCAACATAAATCACAATAAAGTTTAACAACCTCTTTTGGGCATAGATTACATACATTTATACATGAGGGGGCTTCTCGAGCCTTCCCTTCAAACTGGTCTAGTGTTGTCATTTCACAATTAAAGAAACCTACCACTAAGTTTATTACATTAAATGGATAATTACATCCTAGATATGAGTCGATGCTCAAAATATCTACACTCCTATAGTTAATTAAGATGATTACAATAATTTGGAGCACATACAATGTCTCTTGCCTCAAAATATTAAAGGGCCTTTAATTACAAAGGTTTTAAAATTTAAGTTGACACGCCCTCCTTGGAATCCAAACCAGTTCGGAATGCACTACGTTGGGTGTTGATTTTTCCTCCACTTCACCTCATTGAATGATGAGGGTGATTCTCCTGCATCATACTCCTATGCTGAGAAAAATCAAGAGCTCATGCTCAGGGCTTTATTGCTGCTATGGTTGAGATCCTCTAGGGTCCCAAACTTTGACTCGGAGTTGTCCACCTGCTCCTCTGCCTTGTTGTTGTTGTTTCTATTATCCTACTGCTACTGTAGGATTTCCTCTAGTCAGCCTCCACCTATTGTGGACTCTATCATGCAATGACTTCAACATCAGCCTTCTTATCTCCTCTATCTCCTTGTCCAGCTTGTTCATGGTTGGCTTCTCTCTTGCAGTCTTCTCTACTGCTGCATCTCCTGCTCTTCATCAATCTCTAACCTGACCTGTTGGATGAGTCCACTTTGGGTTATTATTCTTTCCCCCAAGCCCTCCAATTATTCATACAGATAAAAAAGATCCATGTTGTCTATTCTCTCCCCTACTGCAGGTTCCAATTCTGTAGTTGTCCTCTATTTGTCTTCCTTGCTGAAATTTATGAGCATTTCCATCGAATGCTCTTCTTGGACATCTATCTGGCTCACAACTATGTGGGTATCCTCTTCCTTCTTTTCCTTTTGAAAAAAAATTTGCTTTTTTCCATTCTCCTTCTCTTTGACAGTCTCAATTGGCCATCTTTCTATTGCACCTACTACCACACGCAAACTATTAGTTTTAAAAACCTTGGTCTATTTGGCCTCTTCCCTAGATGCTTTCTGCATCACTTCCTCACAAGTATGAGCACCTGTGAAACTCATTCCAACAGATATATTGATCTCTCCCATCCTCAGACTACAACACTAGGGATATTCTTTGTCCTTCAAATGTTCCTTCCCACTCATGAAAAGTATACTTGAGCTAGCCTCCTATTTGACTCCCTTATCTTCTATTGGCAACAACATATGCTTACGCCCATTATTATCAAGGGTATACGTGTTTTTCCTCCCATCATGTATGAAATTATTGTCATATTTCCATGATCTCCCCAACATAACATGACAAACATCCATGGGTATGACATCACATAAAACTTCAAACCTATAACCACCTATTTTAAACTCAACTTTACATTGTCGACTTACCATGACTTGATGTATTTTCTGCAACCATGACACCTTATATGGATTCAGAAGTGCAGTATTTTCCATCTTCATATTTTCCACCATCTTCGTGGATACCAAGTTATCGGTACTTCCACTATCTATGATCACCTTGCATACCCTATCTTTAGTATTGCAAGCAGTTCTGAAAAAATTGTTCCTCTGGACTGGTTCTCATGTTTCTTTCTTTGGATTTATGATAACTTTACTCATCATGAGTGATATTCCTTCTTCTGATTCTTCTACATTCATCTCTAGCTCCACATTCCTCTTCTACTCTTCAGAAATGTGAACTTCTCTGGATCCTGCATTATTCTTTTCACGACATTCCCAAGACATGAGCCCTATTTTTCCATAGGAATAACACTTGACTTCTCCTCCTCTGGCTCTTCCTCTTCCTCTAGGAAAATAGTTTCTTCCTCCATAGTGTCCTCCTCTAGATTTTTCTCCTCTAGTTATCTGATTGTCTGAGCTACTAGTTTCTTCTCCTTCCTTCTGGAACTTCTCTCTAGCGGTTCCTTCTCCTCTACTAGGATTCTTTCCTCTGTTTCTCTAACTATGATTCCTTTATAAATTTTCCTCTTCCTTCAAGGATACCTAATAAGCATATTCTACCGTCCTCATCGTTATCAAACTAATCTCATCCTGGATTTCATACCTCAATCCATTAATGTTCTAATCTTACGTTCATATTGTAAAACTTTCCCGTGTACTCTTTCACCAACAAACCTTTCTGTCTCAGATTCTGTATCTTCCTGAACAGATTTAACTGGTAATCCTTGGGTATGAAATTATCCTTGATCTTAGCTACCATTCTATCCCAACTCTTTATTTTGGTCTTACCTTTCCTTCTTCTGTCAGCTTGCAATTCATCCCACCATAAAGCTACATGTCCCTTAAATTTGGTCATTGCATGCTTTACCTTCTTCTCATCATCAATATCCTCATAGTCAAAGTACTTGTCTAAAGAAATTAACCAGTCAAGCAATTCTTCCACATTTAAATTACTTTCATACATTGGGACCTCTATCTTTGCTCTAGTTTCCATCTTGACAACATCTCTCAACAATCGTTCCTCTACTGATTGTTCTCCTACAACTTCTTTTGCTGCCTCTATATATTGACTTTCAGCTTCACTGACGTCACAAACTTTGGGTGATCTTCTTTGAGCTGTCTCCATGGCATCCAACCTTGCAGAAATTTGTCTCATTTCCTCTCCCATGGCTAAATTGACTATTGGTCTCTCTTTATGTCTCCTCAGTGGAATGGTTCAAATTTTCCTTTCACACAAAGATTAATTTGGGATCTGATACCACTTGATGCAAACCCCCACCACTCCCAGGGGTTGACACGACCTCCTGGTCTAAGGATCGTTTATAATAAGGAGTTGAATTAGATACCACTACTCAGACACTTCACTTTTCTCTGATACCAATTTGTACGACCCCGACCATCAACCCCTACCGGGTAATGCTACTGAAGCAACCTTAACTTTGCCTTTTCTTCTCTGATACCATTTCGGTGACATTCTCGACCTTAAAAAATAGGCCAATAAATTCCACAGAGGAATATACATACACACACACACACACACACACACACACACACACACACACACACACACACACACAACATGCATTTCTAATGAATTTAAAACAAATAACACATAATTACTTCTACCATATAGACTCATGTGGAATTGACAGTAATTCATACATGCAACGGAACACATGATAACATTGCAAGAATCAAAGACATGCACAACATGAAAAATTAAGCATAGAAATGATACTTATCTTTTAACTGGAGAAAAATGACCAACTGCTTGCAGACCTTCCACGAACCTTCCAGCCTTAGACCACACTGCTCATCACTCTCAGCAGTGGGTCACCCCCGAGCTGGGACTAAACTCCACCAGGCAAGGGTTTTCTAGGCTAGGCAAGTTCAATAGGAAAGTCACACAGTTTAAGAGGAAGGATTCTCTCCCAGGATCCACTTACACACACTGCTCACATAGTCTCATTCCCCACATTCCTGTCCCACCCCAGGAGTATACACCTTCACTATCACACAGTCCATCGATTGCTCCACCTCCTTTCTGGGGCTTCAGCAACAGGACAGACCAAAATTCTTAGAGTTATGTAGGAGCTACGGGACTCCCTACAGGAGAACTCACTTCCTCAGCACACTCTCTCACATGGAGAGATTTTCTCACAAGCTTAACAACCTACTTCTTCAATCCACAAAAAACTCTCTCACCTGGAGAGAGAGTTTCTCACAGGCCTGAAAACCTGCCTCTTCAACCACAGGCTTGACAACCTGCCTCTTCAAACCACAATAGAAAAGTCAGGTAAGGCAAGGGACGACTCAGTAAATTACATAGGTGCATAATGGCCACGGTTTCAACAATGTTGATATTGGCTATGTTGTGTGCTTTCTCAGTGTGTGAGTGAACTCGTGAGGAGAGATGGAGTAGACTGGTCTAGCATAGAGAAGATGGTGCGAGCGTGAGAGCCAAAAATTGTCTGTGCATGAACCTCTTTGCCTAAGTGAGTGATTGAGTGAGTGAGTCCCCCCCAACAACAAGAATTCCCCCCTTAAGATTGCATGGGTCTGAT
>JZKD02S2083799.1:15799-28278 GCA_000966675.3 Picea glauca | reverse complement strand
TGCCTCATTCTTATCCAAGGCATCCATTTCTTCAACCATGGCCTTCTTCCAGAGTTTACTATCCTCTGAATTCATTGCTTCCCTGACAGTTCTAGGATCATCATCAGTAATAGATTAAAAAAAATTGTAACTAAAATCAAGTGGACTATACCTTTTTGGTTGCCTTCTATCTCTCATTGATCTCCTCAATAATGGGGTATGAGGTTCTTCTTCTTCTTCTTCTTCTTCTTCTTCTTTTGCTTCCTCTTATTCAGATGATTCATATTTTGCATCATCCAACTCAAGCTCTATTTTATCAGGTTCATCTTGCATTGGTAGGAATTCCTATTTGGACACATCTTTTACCTCTCTGAAAACAACATCTCGACTGTAAATAGTTTTCTTGGTTTCTGGGTTCCAAAGCTTGTAACCTTTCACACCATATTTATAACCAATAAAGATACACTTTTCATCCTTTTTATCCAGCTTACTCCTATTTTCCTTTGGAACATGTACATAAGAATCACAACCAAACACTCTAAGATGTTGAAGAGAAGGTTTCTTTCCAGACCATCCCTCGTGTAGAGTTTTATCATCCAACGCTGATGAAGGTGATCGATTGAACAGGTAACATGCTATACCCATTGCCTCTGCTCATAATTCTTGTCCTAACCTGGCACCGCTGAGCATGCTCCTTTCTTTTACCATCAGTGTCGTGTTCATCCTTTCTGCAACTCCATTCTGTTGAGGAGTGTATGGATTAGTGATGCACGCGTGCCCTCTAGGCACGTCTGCTCACAGGATCTTCCCTTCTTCCTCGGCCCAAAGAACTGAAAGGTTCTTCTATTTCCCTATCGGGGAATTTTCACCCACAACAACTCTCTCATGGGGTCTCCCTTTCTTCTATCAGGAAATCGGACTTTGTGATTTCGTGAGTCCGTGGTAAGTCAATGTTGGCCTTTTACTTTGTTATCGGGGTTCCTCCTATCGGGATTTCGGCACTTGCAATGTCCAAACAACTCATTTTACCGATCCCCGATCCCCGATACGCTCCCCCCTGTTGCTTTAGCCTCCCGGGCTAAGCCTTTGGTCCACGCTACCTTCCCTTGTATGAACACAGTCATAATCCTTATCGGGGCTTTGGGGTTTCAAATGATGAAAAACATTTGAACACGAGATTGTCGATTCCTCGAATCTCGATTCTCTGATATGCTGACAGTTGGACCCCCACACAATGGAGCTTTCCTCCTTATCTGATATGCTGACAGCTGGCCCACAATAGCACTTTTCTCCTTGTCGGGGTTTCGGACTTCGCGATTCTGAAATGCCCAAACCTCTTGTCACCAGGATTCCCGATATCCCGATGACCAAAATGTCGATAGACGACTTCCTATCGGGCCTTTCCCCAATGGCTCCAATTTCTGTCGCGCGTCCTCCTCTGATGGACGGTTTTGATCTCTTCTCATGATTTTGAGACTTTTGATGTCCTAACTTTCACGACCTCAGGAACTCCGATTTCCTGAGTGTCGATATACCAACTCTCTTCGGATTTTTGACACCTGTCTCCCCAAACGGATGGCTCATATTATATCGGGGTTTTCACTACGGACTTCCCCGATCTCTTGTCCATAGGAATGTCATATCCCGACAATTGGATTTTCCTTTCAGGGAATTTCCCGATGGCTTCGATCTCACCCACGCATCCTCAAGGATGGACGGTTCTCGTATGCTTCAGGATTTTCACCCTGGAAATTCTCGATTCCCTTGTTACGACGGGACGACGTCAGCTGGGACCCACACAAAGCTCTACTCTTGTCGGAAAATAGGACTTCACGGTTTCATCTTGCAAGAGTATCCAGTCCTCGGGACCTCCAAAACACCGATCCTTGACTCTCTTCGAAATTTTGACACGCGTCCCAAGTGATGGACGGTTCAGATTGAACCTCAGACTTCGCCACTTTACAAAACCCTGAACACTCACTTACCTGAACTCCGATGACCACATCCCCAATCTAGATGACCACACAACATGTGTCCTCCCTGAGATCCTACATCTATGATCCTTTCGCCTTCCGGGGTTCAACAAGTCTCGGACTCTTGTCTTCTGAAGCTTCGAGATGCCGATGGACTCTCGATCTCTGCCACCTGTCCCAGCAGATGGATGGCTCTAAACTCATCAGGATTTTCACAATGGATTTCCCCGACTTCCAGTCCACATGACTCTTGATTTCTCGAACCCCAACGCCTCGATATCCCGATGCCTCTAGGGGTTCTTACTCTGCTCACGAGGGAATAAACCCTGTGCAACTCTTATCAGATCGGGCAGTTGACGGGTAATTTATTCATGATCCAACGACTCACGGCCCCTAGAGATTGAACTCCAAACGTGGTCGTAACCTCCTCGCTTCTTTGGTAGATCCAACGACTGGCGAGATTTTGCAAATCTTCTCCTCAAGATCCTAACCGTCGATCTCTTCCTCTTTGATGTTTTCTACGAGGTGAACCCAATATTCCTCTGTGAAAATTGGCCCTCCTGCGTGTAACTTTGCAACACCTGTTCAAACACTCCAAGGCACAAGCTCCCGGTGTTTCTCTTCGATGAGATCGAAAGCCTTGTCCTCCCTGATCTTCACACAATTCTGAGTCTTCAAGAAGACTCTTGTACGCACCCCTTGCAACAATCCTCAAACACTTCCAAGTGTCGAGTACCTTCGACTCTGCACACACCTGTAGCAGCAATCCTTCAATGCTTCACTCAGATTCACAACTGAGATTTTCCTTAGCCTGTGCACTCCTTNTGCCTCATTCTTATCCAAGGCATCCATTTCTTCAACCATGGCCTTCTTCCAGAGTTTACTATCCTCTGAATTCATTGCTTCCCTGACAGTTCTGGGATCATCATCAGTAATAGATTAAAAAAAATTGGAACTAAAATTAGGTGGACTATACCTTTCTGGTTGCCTTCTATCTCTCATTGATCTCCTCAATAATGGGGTATGAGGTTCTTCTTATTCTTCTTCTTCTTCTTCTTCTTCTTCTTTTTCTTCCTCTTATTCAGATGATTCATATTTTGCATCATCCAACTCAAGATCTATTTTATCAGGTTCATCTTGCATTGGTAGGAATTCCTATTTGGACATATCTTTTACCTCTCTGAAAACAACATCTTGACTGTAAATAGTTTTCTTGGTTTCTGGGTTCCAAAGCTTGTAACCTTTCACACCATATTTATAACCAATAAAGATACACTTTTCATCCTTTTTATCCAGCTTACTCCTATTTTCCTTTGGAACATGTACATAAGCATCATAACCAAACACTCTAAGATGTTGAAGAGAAGGTTTCTTTCCAGACCATACCTCGTGTAGAGTTTTATCATCCAACGCTGATGAAGGTGATCGATTGAACAGGTAACATGCTATACCCATTGCCTCTGCTCATAATTCTTGTCCTAACCCGGCACCGCTGAGCATGCTCCTTTCTTTTACCATCAGTGTCGTGTTCATCCTTTCTGCAACTCCATTCTGTTGAGGAGTGTATGGAGTAGTGATGCACGCGTGCCCTCTAGGCACGTCTGCTCACAGGATCTTCCCTCCTTCCTCGGACCGAAGAACTAAAAGGTTCCTCTATTTCCCTATCGGGGAATTTTCACCCACAGCAACTCTCTCATGGGGTCTCCCTTTCTTCTAACGGGAAATCGGACTTCGTGATTTCATGAGTCTGTGGTAAGTCAATGTTGGCCTTTTACTTTGTTATCGGGGTTCCTCCTATCGGGATTTCGGCACTTGCAATGTCCAAACAACTCGTTTTACCAATCCCCGATCCCCGATACGCTCCCCCCTATTGCTTTAGCCTCCCGGGCAAAGCCTTTGGTCCACGCGACCTTCCCTTGTATGACCACAGTCATACTCCTTATCGGGGCTTTGGGGTTTCAAATGATGAAAAACATTTGAACACAGGATTGTCGATTCCTCGAATCCCGATTCTCTGATATGATGACAGCTTGACCCCCACACAACGGAGCTTTCCTCCTTATCTGATATGCTGACAGCTGGCCCACAATAGCACTTTTCTCCTTGTCGGGGTTTCGGACTTCGCGATTCTGAAATGCCCAAACCTCTTGTCACCAGGATTCCCGATATCCCGATGACCAAAATGTCGATAGACGACTTCCTATCGGGCCTTTCCCCAATGGCTCCAATTTCTGTCGCGCGTCCTCCTCTGATGGACGGTTTTGATCTCTTCTCATGATTTTGAGACTTTTGATGTCCTAACTTTCACGACCTCAGGAACTCCGATTTCCTGAGTGTCGATATACCAACTCTCTTCGGATTTTTGACACCTGTCTCCCCAAACGGATGGCTCATATTATATCGGGGTTTTCACTACGGACTTCCCCGATCTCTTGTCCATAGGAATGTCATATCCCGACAATTGGATTTTCCTTTCAGGGAATTTCCCGATGGCTTCGATCTCACCCACGCATCCTCAAGGATGGACGGTTCTCGTATGCTTCAGGATTTTCACCCTGGAAATTCTCGATTCCCTTGTTACGACGGGACGACGTCAGCTGGGACCCACACAAAGCTCTACTCTTGTCGGAAAATAGGACTTCACGGTTTCATCTTGCAAGAGTATCCAGTCCTCGGGACCTCCAAAACACCGATCCTTGACTCTCTTCGAAATTTTGACACGCGTCCCAAGTGATGGACGGTTCAGATTGAACCTCAGACTTCGCCACTTTACAAAACCCTGAACACTCACTTACCTGAACTCCGATGACCACATCCCCAATCTAGATGACCACACAACATGTGTCCTCCCTGAGATCCTACATCTATGATCCTTTCGCCTTCCGGGGTTCAACAAGTCTCGGACTCTTGTCTTCTGAAGCTTCGAGATGCCGATGGACTCTCGATCTCTGCCACCTGTCCCAGCAGATGGATGGCTCTAAACTCATCAGGATTTTCACAATGGATTTCCCCGACTTCCAGTCCACATGACTCTTGATTTCTCGAACCCCAACGCCTCGATATCCCGATGCCTCTAGGGGTTCTTACTCTGCTCACGAGGGAATAAACCCTGTGCAACTCTTATCAGATCGGGCAGTTGACGGGTAATTTATTCATGATCCAACGACTCACGGCCCCTAGAGATTGAACTCCAAACGTGGTCGTAACCTCCTCGCTTCTTTGGTAGATCCAACGACTGGCGAGATTTTGCAAATCTTCTCCTCAAGATCCTAACCGTCGATCTCTTCCTCTTTGATGTTTTCTACGAGGTGAACCCAATATTCCTCTGTGAAAATTGGCCCTCCTGCGTGTAACTTTGCAACACCTGTTCAAACACTCCAAGGCACAAGCTCCCGGTGTTTCTCTTCGATGAGATCGAAAGCCTTGTCCTCCCTGATCTTCACACAATTCTGAGTCTTCAAGAAGACTCTTGTACGCACCCCTTGCAACAATCCTCAAACACTTCCAAGTGTCGAGTACCTTCGACTCTGCACACACCTGTAGCAGCAATCCTTCAATGCTTCACTCAGATTCACAACTGAGATTTTCCTTAGCCTGTGCACTCCTTTCACAGATCCTATAACCCTATTTCACTTCTAGGTGAACAAGAACAAGAGTTAAACTATCTGAGCCTTCTGTCAACGCACTCCTTGCGGACGACTTCAACCGCACTCCTTGTAGGAATCCTTACTCAGATAGAGAAACAATTGAAACTCATTTCTTCTACTTCCTTTCTTAGATTTCAAACGCTCAACAAGAAATCATTCATACATAGCATGTAAAACAAATTCATAACAAGAAGTAAATACTCATGAGCATCGCATTCAGCATACATACACAGAGAACAAACACAAAACCATGGATTTGAATTAAACTCTTCTATTAATTCAATCTCTATACATGGGTGTTCTTCTACAGCTCTCTACTTCTGTTCTCAATGCTTAGGATTATGTTACAATGCACAATGAGGGTGTCTATATCCCGTTTCCCTCTTTCTTTCTAAAGCTGTCTAATCTAATATTAAATTCTATCTACCTATTTCATCTCAACATAAATGCCTCTATCTACTTCAGACGAGAGCGGGACGCTCAAGGTCTGATTACAATATAAAAGTACACCTTTCTTTAATATCACATTTTAAGGTTGGCGCATTATCTTCGAGACAATTTCAAAACTTGTGCTGGTTTTTTCCACCTGTTTACTTGCATTCCGCACTGGCTCGCTTGCTGTGAGAGATGCTCCTACATCATACTCCCTCGCTTGAAAATTTTCATGGGCTCATGTCCATGAGCTCTTGCATGGTCTGTCCATGCTTCAGAATCTCTGCTTCAGTCTCGCAGTTGGCATCTTCAACTGGATGGCCCTTCCACTTGATCAAATATTCAAAATATTATTTCCTTCTGGTCTTCTTACCCACTCGTTTATCCAGTATCTGCTCCATCTGTGGCTTCTCTGCAACTGGCATCTACTTCTGCCACTAAACCTCTGACTGTTCATCACTTGTTCCTACTTCCCCAGCTTTGTATGGGTACAAATCTTAGACATTGAATATCGGAGAAATTCCGATCCCATCGGGTAATTCAATCTCATAATCATTTTCTCCCATTTTCTTCAAGACCTTGCATGGTCCGATTTTCTTCATCTTCAATTTATTGTATGTTCCTCTCGGGAACCTTTCTCTTCTCAAATNGGAGCTTTCCTCCTTATCTGATATGCTGACAGCTGGCCCACAATAGCACTTTTCTCCTTGTCGGGGTTTCGGACTTCGCGATTCTGAAATGCCCAAACCTCTTGTCACCAGGATTCCCGATATCCCGATGACCAAAATGTCGATAGACGACTTCCTATCGGGCCTTTCCCCAATGGCTCCAATTTCTGTCGCGCGTCCTCCTCTGATGGACGGTTTTGATCTCTTCTCATGATTTTGAGACTTTTGATGTCCTAACTTTCACGACCTCAGGAACTCCGATTTCCTGAGTGTCGATATACCAACTCTCTTCGGATTTTTGACACCTGTCTCCCCAAACGGATGGCTCATATTATATCGGGGTTTTCACTACGGACTTCCCCGATCTCTTGTCCATAGGAATGTCATATCCCGACAATTGGATTTTCCTTTCAGGGAATTTCCCGATGGCTTCGATCTCACCCACGCATCCTCAAGGATGGACGGTTCTCGTATGCTTCAGGATTTTCACCCTGGAAATTCTCGATTCCCTTGTTACGACGGGACGACGTCAGCTGGGACCCACACAAAGCTCTACTCTTGTCGGAAAATAGGACTTCACGGTTTCATCTTGCAAGAGTATCCAGTCCTCGGGACCTCCAAAACACCGATCCTTGACTCTCTTCGAAATTTTGACACGCGTCCCAAGTGATGGACGGTTCAGATTGAACCTCAGACTTCGCCACTTTACAAAACCCTGAACACTCACTTACCTGAACTCCGATGACCACATCCCCAATCTAGATGACCACACAACATGTGTCCTCCCTGAGATCCTACATCTATGATCCTTTCGCCTTCCGGGGTTCAACAAGTCTCGGACTCTTGTCTTCTGAAGCTTCGAGATGCCGATGGACTCTCGATCTCTGCCACCTGTCCCAGCAGATGGATGGCTCTAAACTCATCAGGATTTTCACAATGGATTTCCCCGACTTCCAGTCCACATGACTCTTGATTTCTCGAACCCCAACGCCTCGATATCCCGATGCCTCTAGGGGTTCTTACTCTGCTCACGAGGGAATAAACCCTGTGCAACTCTTATCAGATCGGGCAGTTGACGGGTAATTTATTCATGATCCAACGACTCACGGCCCCTAGAGATTGAACTCCAAACGTGGTCGTAACCTCCTCGCTTCTTTGGTAGATCCAACGACTGGCGAGATTTTGCAAATCTTCTCCTCAAGATCCTAACCGTCGATCTCTTCCTCTTTGATGTTTTCTACGAGGTGAACCCAATATTCCTCTGTGAAAATTGGCCCTCCTGCGTGTAACTTTGCAACACCTGTTCAAACACTCCAAGGCACAAGCTCCCGGTGTTTCTCTTCGATGAGATCGAAAGCCTTGTCCTCCCTGATCTTCACACAATTCTGAGTCTTCAAGAAGACTCTTGTACGCACCCCTTGCAACAATCCTCAAACACTTCCAAGTGTCGAGTACCTTCGACTCTGCACACACCTGTAGCAGCAATCCTTCAATGCTTCACTCAGATTCACAACTGAGATTTTCCTTAGCCTGTGCACTCCTTGCACGGATCCTATAACCCTATTTCACTTCTAGGTGAACGAGAACAAGAGTTAAACTATCTGAGCCTTCTGTCAACACACTCCTTGCGGACGACTTCAACCGGACTCCTTGTAGGAATCCTTACTCAGATAGAGAAACAATTGAAACTCATTTCTTCTACTTCCTTTCTTAGATTTCAAACGCTCAACAAGAAATCATTCATACATAACATGTAAAACAAATTCATAACAAGAAGTAAATACTCATGAGCATCGCATTCAGCATACATACACAGAGAACAAACACAAAACCCTGGATTTGAATTAAACTCTTCTATTAATTCAAGCTCTATACATGGGTGTTCTTCTACAGCTCTCTGCTTCTGTTCTCAATTCTTAGGATTATGTTACAATGCACAATGAGGGTGTCTATATCCCGTTTCCCTCTTTCTTTCTAAATCTGTCTAATCTAATATTAAATTCTATCTACCTATTTCATCTCAACATAAATGCCTCTATCTACTTCAGATGAGAGCGGGACGCTCAAGGTCTGATTACAATATAAAAGTACACCTTTCTTTAATATCACATTTTAAGGTTGGCGCATTATCTTCGAGACAATTTCAAAACTTGTGCTGGTTTTGTCCAGCTGTTTACTTGCATTCCGCATTGGCTCGCTTGCTGTGAGAGATGCTCCTACATCATACTCGCTCGCTTGAAAATTTTCATGGGCTCCTGTCCATGAGCTCTTGCATGGTCTGTCCATGCTTCAGAATCTCTGCTTCAGTCTCGCAGCTGGCATCTTCAACTGGATGGCCCTTCCACTTGATCAAATATTCAAAATATTCTTTCCTTCTGGTCTTCTTACCCACTTGTTTATCCAATATCTGCTCCATCTATGGCTTCTCTGCAACTGGCATCTACTTCTGCCACTAAACCTCTGACTGTTCATCACTTGTTCCTTCTTCCCCAGCTTTGTATGGGTACAAATCTGAGACATTGAATATCGGAGAAATTCCGATCCCATCAGGTAATTCAATCTCATAATCATTTTCTCCCATTTTCTTCAAGACCTTGCATGGTCCGATTTTCTTCATCTTCAATTTATTGTATGTTCCTCTCGGGAACCTTTCTCTTCTCAAATGTGCTAGAACCAAGTCACCAACCTCAAACTGAAGTTGTCTTTTATGCTGATCGGCTCTTCGTTTGTACTCCTGACTTGAATTATGTAGTCGCTCCTTCACCCGGCTGTGAAGTTCCTTCATCGCCTTTGTGAAATCTTCTGCACTAGCACTCCTAGTTGCATTCTGTTCTGAATCCCTAAATTCATAAATTCCCCTCGGTTGCATGCCATAAACAATCTAAAATGGACTCTTCCCTATACTCCTGTTCACTGAGTCGTTATACGCAAACTCTGCCTGCGGCAATACATTGTCCCAACTGCTGTGGTGCTCTATCACCAAGCTTCTCAGCAAATCTCCTAGACTTCTGTTTACTACTGCTGTCTGTCCATCCGTCTGAGGATGATAAGCTGAACTAAATAAAAAGTTAGTTCCTAGCTTCTTCCATAAGATTCTCTAGAAATTCCCTATGAACTTTGTATCTCTGTCCGAAACTATACTCCTTGGTAAGCCTTGAAGTCGAATGACTTCTTTGAAAAACAGATTCGCGATGTGCGTCACGTGACTGGTTTTCTGACATGGGATAAAGTGTGCCATCTTGGAAAATCTATCCACTAACACAAAGATTGAATCAAATCCTTTTTGTGTCCTTGGCAATCCCAATATGAAATCCATGCTAATTTCATCCCACGGCCTCTCAGGTATGGGCAATGGTTGATAAAAACCCACATTTTGCTTCCTTCCCTTTGAATGCTAGCAACTTCTACATCTGTCCACAAATATCTTGACCTCTGATCGCATCCCTGTCCAAAAGTATGACTCTCTCAGCTTCATGAATGTCTTATCATGACTGAAGTGTCCGGCCAATCCTCCACTGTGTTTTTCCTTTAGCAGATTCTCCCTCGTGGAGAAATTCGGAATACATAGCTAATTGCCCTTAAACAGCAACCCTTCCTGGATCATGTATTCGGCCCACTGGCTTCTATCCCTGAGAACTGGATTCTCAGCTGCTTCATACGCTTCTTGAAAATTTGGATCATCTTTGTACATGTCTCTGAGATCATCAAAACCCAATGTTTTGACTTTGAACTCCTGCAACAGTAAACACTTCCTGCTCAAAGCATCAGCAATTTTGTTAGCAGTACCAGAAATATGTTTTATCACAAAAGTGAAATTATGCATGTATTCAACCCATTTAACATGCCTCTGATTCAACTTTTCCTATTGAGTCACAAACTACAATGCATGGTTATCACTATATAAAACAAATTCCTTCGGAATCAAATAATGCCTCCATTTCTTCAATGCCTGGATGATGGCATAAAATTCCTTGTCATATGTGGAATACTTCACCTTTTCTTCATTCAGCTTCTCGCTGAAATATGCTATCGGCCTGTCTTCCTGACTCCAGACCGCTCCTATCGCAAATCCTCTTGCATCGCATTTTACCTAAAATGTCTTTTGGAAATCCGGTAACACCAAAATTGGTTGTTCCATGATCTTCCGTTTCAATAGATTGAAACTCTTCTCAGCCTCTTCTGTCCAGTGAAAAGATTTGTGTGTTTTCTTCACTGTATCCATCATCGTTGCACTTATTCCACTAAAATTCCTAATGAACTTTCGGTAGAAACTAGCTAATCCGTGAAAGCTTCTCACCTCAAATATGTTCTTCGGTGATGGCCAATTTTTTATTACCTCCACCTTATCTGGATCCATCCTCAACTCATTTGTTGAAATAACAAATCCCAAGTAAATGAGTTCTGTCTTCATGAACAAGGACTTCTTTATGTTTATCAGCAACTTCTCTTGCTGTAATCTCTTCATCACAATGGCCAAATGATTTAGATGTTCAACTTCCATTTTACTGAAAATCAGTATGTCATCCAGATATACGATAACAAATTTTCCGATGAAATCTTTCAGGACTTCATTCATCAACCTCATAAAGGTACTTGGCGCATTTGTTAAGCCAAATGGAATAACAAGCCATTCATACAAACCCTCATTTGTCTTGAATGTTGTTTTCCATTCATCACCTTCTCTCATGTGAATCTGGTTATACCCACTCTTCAAATCAATCTTTGAGAATAATTTTGCTCCACTTAAGCAATCCATCAAATCATCCATTCTTGGCAATGGGAATCTGTACCTGATAGTTATCTTATTAATCGCCCTTGAATCAGTGCACATCCTCTAGCCTCCATCTTTCTTCGGACCGAGTACTGTCGAAACAGCACATGGGCTCAAGATTTCCCTGATCAAACCTTTTTCCAACAAATCTTGGACTTGTCTTTTGACCTCTTCATTCTCCTGCGGCGTCAATTTGTATGTGGCTTTGTTTGGTAAACTGGCTCCTGGTATGAGATAAATATGATGACTCACACTCCTTATCGGTGGCAACAAACGGGGTAATTCGTCCACTACAATTTTAGCGAACTCTTCCAGTAGTCCCTGAACTTCTTCTGGTAAATAGTTCACTCTTGTGTTGGTCAAAACAACCTTTGGTTTTCTAACCACAAAGAATTGTAGATCGTCCTTCTTCTTAACCTCGGTAAGAATCTCCTTCCCACTCATGAGAAGTACAGTGTTGCTTACTCCTGGTTTCACCTCCTTATCTTTAATCGGAAGCAACATGTGTGTCCTCCCATTCTTCTCAAGGGTATATGTGTTCATCCTCCCATCATGAATCACATTTCTATCATATTGCCATGGCCTACCCAGCAATAGATGAAAAACATCCACTGGAATAACATCACATAAAATCTTATCATTATATCCTCCTATCTTAAATTCAACTAAGCATTGTTTGGTGACATTTACCTGATGTCCTTTTTGTAGCCACGAAAATTTATATGGACTTGGATGATCAGTCATCTCTAGCCCCATCTTTTCTACCATCTCGGTTGAAACGAGATTTTCCATGCTACCACTGTCCACAATGACCTTGCACGGCCTGTCCTTGGTCTTGCAAGTAGTCCTGAAAAGTCTGGTCCTTTGGATTGAACTTTCCACCTCTTTATCTGGTGTCAAAAGGACTTTTCGCATCATCAGCGATCTTCCTCCTTCGACGTCTTCTAACTCAACATTTCACCCCTGTGCTTCAGCGATGTGAGTCTCTCCACCCTATTTCTTTTTATCA
>JZKD02S2083755.1:0-10683 GCA_000966675.3 Picea glauca | reverse complement strand
TTTTTTTTTCTGACTGAGGTAGCTTAAACTCCTCTATGAACCTTGTTAGTACCTGGCCAAGTGTGAACACTTGACCTTGCATTCATGGCACTCCTGGCTCAATAATATTCATGTACCATTTGAGAGCGTGACCTCTCAAGGTAGTCTGGAACTCAACCAACTTATTCGCATCCAGAGTCCCTCTGGATCTCCAGATTGCTTCGCACAAGAACCAGTGATGCTCAACATATTCATCTCCCTTACCCCATAATTCTGTGTATCGAGAAATTGAACCTTCCACGTGACCATCCATTGCTAATATTGGTGCTCCTATCAAAATCAAACCTAATGGTCCTGCTTGCAATCTACCAGGGAATCCCAATATCCTCCCTATACTCACACTTCTTGGTTGTGACTGACTAACTAATTGTACTGGAACAAATTAGCATAAGAGGGTAGTATTGAACTTACCACTTGTATAGAAGACACTTGGGATATGGGCGATTCGGGGTTGGCACCACTGGCTTCACGACAAGTTTCTTTGATCTGGGGGGTCTCATTCTCTTTATCTGGAGTGGTATCTTCATCTGTATTCCCAATCTTTCCTGGCATCAGGACTAAATATTCTCTTTCCTCTTCAAGATCCATGTCGACTTCCTTCTCCCTTGCTTCTACACCTTCTCCTTCTTGTCCACCCTTCTGGGGACTTCTTTCTCTCTTCGCTTCTTTCTCACTTAATCTTTGACTAGCCAGTCTTTCCTCTATTCTCATTTTCCGCAACTCTTCCATATGTCTTTCCTCTACTTCTCCTGGTCCAACTTCTTTCTACAACTTCTCAGACTATTTTGTTACTTTCTTTATCTTACCGTGCCACCACTTCTCAACTATGGAAGCTCTTTTCAAGGCTTTCTTGATCCAGGTGGATATCGGTGGCCACCCACCTTTTCCAAATGGCTCAAAATGACTTTCTGACAATTTTGGCAATTTACTATTTTTAGCAAGTTTTAACTTCTGGGGCCATTTTGAGGGCCCAAATGAAGGTTTTTTGAGATAAAGGTTCTCAATGATAGTAAAATGCATGATTGAGCCCCTAAAATGAATCTCCTCAATGATACCTTTCCAACGAGCTATCACACACCTAAAATGAAGATCGTATGCAAAAGTTACGACCCCAGGAAATTGATGTACTCACTTACCCAAACGGAGTCCACATGACTTTTGGCGGTTCATCTCCCAGGGTTAGGTTTTTTGGATGTCTAGGGTTTTTTGCATTCCTGCTTATTGTAAAAAGGCCTTCAGATCCTCATTGTAATGATCTTCTTGCAAATGTGAGTAGCCGTCACATCTCTTCTCAGAGATAAGTTGCTACCATTCTAGCGAGTCTTTCACTCTGTATTTTTATAGTCTCTGTACATTTCTTTGATTAATAGAAATCATGTGTTACTATATATCTATGTTTGTGGTTGCATATCTGATACATTTCTGTTAGATTATTGAATATTTGAAATATCTCTGTGCATTTCTTTATTATATCTCCACTCTCATTTCGTGCCGAAAATAATCCGGATCAGTGGTATCAGAGCAGGTTGCTCTTAATAATTTTTTTCAGTGCATGTCCCCGACGAGGTATGAGTATAGAGAGTTGTTTCTCGAGCTTGTCTCTCTTGAAGACAATTTCTCTCGCACACCCAAGAAACCCTCAATGGCGGAATAAAAGAAAAATGACGGAGCAGACGATCCTATCAATCTGTTCCTTGAGCAAGCTCTCACGCGACAGAGGGATGAAATGATGGAGAATTTTTCCCACATCCTTCAACGCCTACCAATAGCATCAGGCACATCTTCATCAAGCAGCCACTTTGGAAGCACCTCGCCTTTCAAGGTACAAGTTAATTTTGATATTCTTGTATTTGAAGGACAAATATATGCAGAAGCTCTAGAAAAATGGTTAACTCTGTTGGAAGGTTATTTCTCTGTTCACAATTTTTTCGACAAAGAAAAGATCACCTTTGCACTCGTTAAAGCTCTCCCTCATGTCAAACATTGGTGGGAAAATTATTGGGAGAAAAGTTCCACAGAGGAGTCTGGAATATATGGGGCCGATCCCACTTGGGATTTTTTTGTGGATGCGGTAAAAGAACAATATTACCCTGTTGGCAACTATGAGGACCAGTACATGAGATGGACCACACTGTGGAAAGAGAGGGGCCAAGCAGTTCCAGAGTTCACCAATACCTTCCATACCTTGTGCACCAAGCTGGGTATCAAAGACTCCGAGCGACATTTGGTTATGAAATACTGTGGGGCTCTACACAGATACATCCAAACTGAAATGGATTTTCTGGACATCTCATCACTCGGTGATGCTTATCAATATGCTGTTAAAATTGAGCAGAAATTTAAGCACCAGAACAAATGGGAATTCCGGTCTGCAAATCCGCAACAACCAAAATATGACAAAGACGTCCCTAATAAGCAGCCTTCCGAAAACCAGTCCAAGACACAAGAAAAGAAGGGTCACGGGAAGACAAAGAAGGACACCATAAAATGGTGCGAGTTCCACAAAATCACCTGGCACAACACTGATGAATGTCGCTCAAAACAGTCATTGGTGGCCGAGATCAAAGACAAAGAGCCGAACCCTGATTTAGAATCTGATTTTGAAAATAATGGTAAAGGACAGATCATTGATGCAGACCCCACTGCTATTATCGCGACCACAACAATTCAACCAGAAGAACCAACAGATCGTGAAGAGGGGGAGCACATTTTTCATTCACAGATGTGGGTGAAGGGGACCCCACTGCATTTTATTTTTGATAGCGAAAGCCATAAGAACCTCATCTCAACAGAGGTTGTCAAATAGTTGGGATTGTCGACAACACCACACCCACAAACATACAACATTGGGTGGCTTCGGCAAGGACGAGATCTCCATGTCAACCAACAGTGCCGATTGTCATACGACATCCAACCCTTCAAGGATGAGGTATTATGTGATGTTGCCCCATTGGATGTCTGTGATGTTCTCTTAGGCCAACCATATATGTGGAGACACCATGATGTTTATGAGTCTTGACCCCGTAGTGTCATTGTTACTTTGGGGGGTCATTTCTACAGAATACCAGAGGTAGTTTCAACTACTGTTCCACCTAAAAGGTGCCGCAAGGTAGTATATCATACTGCAAAATTTAGCTTCTTCACAATCTGTTCAAAAGGAGAACAAAAGGAAACTGCAACCACTACAACCTTGCCCCAAGCACCTTCTATCCAACAGAAGAAGGTCTACAAGGCTGCAAAAAAGTGAAAAGATTCCTTCTGCACATCGTCCTCTCATGTATCTCGACTTGTTGAGAAGCCTCAACCGCAACAGGTTCATGACAGATTTCCACAAACTGAGCAACACGACGTCTTCAACAAGACAAACAACTCACCAAGATGCAGATTCAACAAATGATTTTCCCTCTCCCCCAGGAACTCAATGCAATGGAGACCATTGCTTCCTAAGGAGGGAGGATTGATCCAGGTGGATATCAGTGGCCACCCAGCTTTTCCAAATGGCTCAAAACGACTTTTTGGCAATTTTGGCAATTTACTATTTTTAGCAGGTTTTAACTTTCGGGGCCATTTTGAGGGCCCAAATGAAGGTTTTTTGAGATAGAGGTTCTCAGATATATCTGAAGGAATTATTGAGCCCCCAAAATGAATCCCCTCGATGATATCTTTCCAACGATCTATCACACGCCTAAAACGAAGATCGTATGCAAAAGTTACGACCCCAGGAAGTTGATGTACTCACTTACCCAAACGGGGCCCACATGACTTTTGGCGCTTCATCTCCCAGGGTTAGGTTTTTTGGATGTCTAGGGTTTTTGGCATTCCTTCTTATTGTAAAAAGGCCTTCAGAGCCTCATTTTAATGATCTTCTTGCGAATGCAAGTAGCCGTCACATCTCTTCTTAGAGATAAGCTGCCACCATTCTAGCGAGTCTTCCACTCTGTATTTTTGCAGTCTCTGTACATTTCTTTCATTAATAGAAATCATGTATTACTGTATATCTGTGTTTATGGTTGCATCTCTGATATATTTCTGTTATATTATTGAATACCTCCGATATATCTATGTATTTCTTTATTATATCTCCGATCTCATTTCATGCTGAAAATAATCCGGATCATTGCTCGTCTCTTGAGTCCATTTCTTTTTGTTTCCCCTGGTTGTCAAAGAACCCTCTCCCCTCTCTTAGTCCATGAATCCCCCCCAAACTTTCCCTACCCCAAGTAAGGGCATTTACACTGCCATCTCATTTGGGGTTATAGTCAGCATCCCCTCTTCAATCAAGAAAACTTTAATCCACAGAGGGATTTCTCTCAACAATATTTCCCTTACATCTTTATTGAAATCCACCTCTTCTCATGAAAAATATTGGTGATTCTCGGCTGCAAACTCAATAATGTATCCTTCTAATGTGGTGTTGACCCATAAATCAATCGCTCATGTGATTGGACGATTCAGTCGATGAAGTGCTGCAATATTTTATGTATCCGAAGTTCATGTCCTCTTGAATCATTCTTGGAACTCTGGAGCTTCTTGGAGCCTATCTATCTAGTGGAAAAATTCTTCTGGGAACTTAACCTAGAATATCTCGTACTGGTCGCTTGATCTTTCTGAGTAAAAGACTACCTCCCATGTATCTTTCAAATATTTTCTTCTCAGCTCCGTTTCTTTCCATATGAAGGCATCATAGTTTCTCTCCCACCATTGGTCAATATTAGATTTGTGAATATGTAGAAGTATCCTTCTTATAGGTTCCCTTTTAACGCAGGTCCCGGCATCAAAACCATTTTGTTGGCGCAAGTTTGAATAGGACAGGGTCCTTCTCAGGTTACCAACCAAAGGTATCGTGTAGTCTAGAGAGATGACATTTTCATCTCCTATGAAGAGAAGAAGTCTCACCCAAAGCGTTGCAGAGACAAAAGGATAGGGAAGGACAAGGAGAATACTTAGGTGGGTTCACAGAACCCTCAAGATTCGTCATGATATTGCGCAAGACAACTAACTACAGAACAAATTTGAACTCATATACGCAATAACTGAAGCTACTTAGGTTGCAAAAAACATTCAAACACATAAATACCATGTGGAACTTATGAAGCATAAGGAAGTACTATAAATATACAATGCAAAGGTATAAACATAGAATGACGCAACATATTTTGAAGTTTTGGATCCTTCTTCATATATTATATTCAGATCTTTCTCAGTTACAACCTCATATATACAAAGTGGTTCTCTGTTACAAACTCCAGGCTCTGGACCCATGTCATAGAGCTCTAATTCCAAAAATGGTGTACATATTAGATTACAGAACTCAAAACCCGACTTCTCAACAATAGACAACACCAACTATGACACCAACCTAACAACGAGTGGAAAACCAAACCCTTTTACATTCATACTCATTCATATATATAAGATAATTCATGTCTTCTGGATTTGGCCTGCACACTTTCTTGTTCTATTGCAACTGCTTTTGCTTTGCTGGCGTTGTGTTGTCCTTTTCACAACTGATTTATGTTACTTCTCATTGATCTATTGTCCAGCTTCTTTTGTATCTTTCACAACTCGTACTAGGAAAAAAATTGGACTGTAGTCCTTCTTGCACAACTTCTCATCGAAAAAAGAAGGGCCCAACAAGTAATACATTAAAAAACAAGTTCATGATATTTTGCAGAAAGACAACGCCAAGTACAAGTAGTGCCACGATCAACATTGGGTACCACACAAGTTTCAGGTGTGAGATAAGGTATGGTTGCATTTGCATAAAGAGAACCTCATAGGACCCCATTGGAAGCTTCACCTACTCCAATGCAAGACCTACACCATCACCAAGGTTGTGGGTGAGAATGATTTTTAATTAAGTATTCCCCTTTTTCTTAGCTTGCACCCAATATTTAATATGGAACTGCTTTGACCATATTTTCTACCTCTCCTAGACACTTTGGACGTGACCAAGCACTTACCCCCTACATAAATCAATCCCGAATGCATTGAACAAGAGAAAAGTCATTGGAACATGGACAAAAAGATGAAGGGAACTCACCAACAGAACATCCAACTCTATCAGGTCATCAAAGCAGGGTAATTTATTCACCAAGGAAAGTGGCTCACTAGGAGTTAGATTCAACATAATTTTACCCATCTAATGGAGTAACTTGACGTAATGGGGACCATTGCTTCCTAATGGGGGAGGATTGATCTAGGTGGATATTGGTGGCCACCCACATGTTCCACTAATTCAGAATGGTTCCACATCTTGGTAGTTTTTCTATAGTTTTTTGGGTGCCAAACTTCCGAGGCCATTTTGAGGCCCGAAATGATGTTTTTTTGGCTCGACGGTGCCCAAAATATAGATAAAGGAATATGTTAGGCTAAAAAAAATGTGTACTACTCAGTTATACCTTTCCGACGGGGTACCAAGCACCCCAAACGAAAATTGTATGATTTTTTTTCTCCCCCGGGAAGTTGAGGCATTAACTAACCACATCAGGGCCCAAAAACCTTTTGGTGTTTCATCTTCTAGGGTTAGGGTTTTTGATTTTTAGGGTTTTGTCGTTGATGCTTTATGTTAAAATTCCTTTACAACCTATTTGTAATCAACTTCTTGTGAATGAGCGTAGCCGTCACATCTCTATCTTCAGAGATAAGCTACTATCATTCTAGCTAGCTTCTGTGCTTTTCATTTTACAATCTTTTGTATTTCAGACAATCACTAATAGAATCTAAGTTTAACTATATTACCGTGTTTCTTGCAATATCTGTGTGTGTTTCCTTATTATGTTTTTTCCTTCATGAAATTCTCAATATAATCTAGATCATCTCACCCGAGACACCATGATAATCACAGAGACCATCTGGTCTTGTGTCAGAGATGAAGGGCTAAAACATACTAGGAAGCCACTTGGGATGGAATTCACACATTCCATCACAATTCATTATCATATTAACAACATACATCAATGACACATTCAACCATTTAAATCATAATCAATACAACCATTGACAGGGAGAACAACAAATTTATATTATTTCCATTCAAGTAGTAACATGCATACATCAAGAGATTCATAATGCAATAGGAATAGCACGCCACACTCTAATACATTCTACTAGTAATGCATTACAATGCACCATGTGATCTCTGTCGTATTCTGCACGTAATTCTATGCTGACTCCATTACAAACTCTTTACAAATTTGTTCCAGCCACATACAAAATTGTTACACATACTCACAACATGACTCATGCAAAAAAAACCTAGATTGATTTCTCCTCTACTACAAATCTCAGACTGTCCGAAATCTCCTCTATGTCTTCGTTGCTCATTTTTATTTTCTTTCTCTGCTCTGGCGCTCTGTCACTTTATCCTCTGCTCCAATCGCTCTATTGATCGCCAATTTTGCATGCTTCTACCACTCACATGTAGCCCACATAGTTTCTTTGGAGTCATGTTAGTCCTAACAAACTTTCCAACTCATCCCTTAAGTTCCCCATGATCTGTTGTGCTGCTTGAGTTAATGATCCAGGAATATTCCTGAAGATCTTCTTCTTGATTTGGAATGCATGCAATATCTTCCTTATTTTTAGCATGCACGGTAGAAATCTAACTAACTAGTGTGCATGCCTTATTTCACCCATCGCACAACAACTGATATGTGCGCAAAACTGAAGTGTGCACACGAATGTTCTTGTGTGCGCACAAACTTACCCGAAAACTTCAGGTGCCAAGAAATGCCACTATGTTCATTATATGTATTTAATCCTAGTGGGAACAATGCACCAACTTAATTGAATTTCCAAGTTGGGAAACAATGCATGAAAGGTGAGAACACTTTTTGTGCTATGAATTGAGGCATACAAAACATCAATACTTCAACAACAAATGCAAGAGTCTTTGAACATTCAATAGCAAATAAAATATTTTTAATGGAGTGAACAACCTGCATCCTTTTCAACTAATTACCAATGCTAGTCATCTCATGATTTTTAGACAATCAATGCAAGAGTCTGAATTAAATACTTCATTTCAAATTAATCAATGAAGATAACTCTACTCTTTTAATGAGCCTACTTAATAGATGAACATTCTTTGTCTGCATATCTGCCGATTCAGAGTCATGGAAAATTTCCTTTACTTCCACAAATGCCAAAACGTTTTTCTTCAACAATAATCATTTTTTCCCTTTGCTATCATGCTGGAAATAAAAAAATGTTTTGTATATGATGCCAACCACTTGTTGATGAGAGAAAGTGAATGTTCCCAAATTCAAAATTTTGACCTCTTGGTTAGCTAAACCAAATAAAACAGGAATGATCACCCTTATTTTATAGCCTTAAAAATAACAT
Source organism: Picea glauca (assembly GCA_000966675.3). Classification (NCBI taxonomy): domain Eukaryota; kingdom Viridiplantae; phylum Streptophyta; class Pinopsida; order Pinales; family Pinaceae; genus Picea; species Picea glauca. The sequence continues at coordinate 2,298 of JZKD02S2083755.1, read as the reverse complement.
AATCTTTGCCTTCATGGTATATATGGGGAGATAACTAAGAACCAAAATTATAGGAATATACATACAATATATCAACTTCTAAACAGATTTGTAGAATTAAACATCACATCACATATACGTAAAATGAACTTGTTAGCACTCTGTAAATTTTGTCCGGCTGAATAGACAAACGACAGAGGTAACTGTTTCAACTAACTTTAGAGCTGAGGCACTAGCCTGCTCAACTCAGAGAGGGATCTCTCATGTCACTGGGTATATCTGTGGAAATCGATGGCTAGATTTGGTTTGTTTTGGGAAATTTTAATAAAATGACTGGAAAAAGAAGATAACATTTGGGCTATGGGGTTTGGAATAAATAGAACACATTATCAAACCTGAGAACTATTCAGAGGAAAAGGATAAATCATGCAGTAAGTCTGAGTTTATATCTGAAAGTTTTGCATGACATCAGAAGAAAAATAAACACATAACTACATCAGAGCATTACATAGATGAATTCTGAATAAGTTAAGAAGAAAGAAACACAGTCTAAGTTGTTAAGCCAAGAGCATCAAATAATGAATTTTGGGCCTCTAAATCTCCAATTTAGACAGAAGGAAGTGTAAATGAAATATATGCTTACAAGAAATACATACTATGAGGGGAAAACAAGACTCATATCACTGCCAATTAGAATCTTTTCATAAATAATCCAAAATCTACCTCTGCATTTATATATTCATTCTAGCCCCAAAATTTACAAAAGTTTTCCTGCACAGAGGGCATGCTCCTCTTTTCTCCATCCTTTCTATATCCTTGAGATAATATATATAGAGGAATTTCTTTTGGAATTTAAAACGTTCAAACTTCTTGTAATTCTAAAATTAGAGATAAGTTACAAGGATGAATAATTTATAATATCTGTTATCCTATTTTAAAGGGACTGTTAGGAACATGTTCATCATATCTAGGCCCTTTTCTTTGACCGCCATCTATCCAAAACATGCTGAGATGTACTTATTCCAGTCTGAGAATTTATTTCAGTTCAACGATCTCCTTCTTTAGAGTGACCAACCAGGTCGGTTGATTCTCCCCAATGCTTTCAGCCGTTTTGGGCATGTTTTCTGTCTTCTGCCGTTTGCTCCGTTTATTTTTTATAGCTGGCCTGTTGATGATTAGGTCCTTCATGATGGGATATATCCTAACTTCTAATCCTGGGTCTATAGTAGGTTCCGTATGGAATTTAGTTGCTAATATATGTGCAATTTCCCTTTCCTTCTTACCAGTAGATAAACCTGCCATGTTACTTGAATGACCTGTTTGACTGGATATGGCTTGATTGGCATTGTCCATGTATCTCAGTATCATGGAAACCAAGATGTTCCTTTCAGAAATTAGAGAGTTAATCTTACGGATGAGATGATACCCTCATACTTGATAATCAATAGTTATAGAGTTCCAATCATGAATCACTAACATAGTCACTTATAGGTACGTTTGTTTACCACACTTGTCTAATCCATTTCAAATGATTAGCTTTCGAGTTCGTTATATGGTGGTGTTCACCTAACATCATACGATTGTGAAGTACCGAATGAGTGAAGTGGGGTGATTCTGACCAGCTGTTGCCCACCCCACAAGTGGTTGATTTGACGTATTGAAACATGTGACATTAGGGATTTTGTGAAAGCGGTTTTAGGAAACCCGCCATTCTCCCTGATGTATCTCTGGAGGCACCGCACGTCCATTTTAAAAACCAAAATGGTTTTCCTCGATCCACCTTTACATGGTTAAGTCCCGTGCAAGTTCACCTCCCAATATGGTCCCTAGCCATTGATCTGGGCCATTTTACAATCGATGGTATGTCGAGTTATACCTTTTGCGCCTCTTCTATATTCGTCCATATGCCGCCAGATATGTCCTGTTCCTCTAAATTATCAATTCTCCAAACTATCAATCTTCCATGACGATGTAGCTCTTGCTATATTTTCGAGACTTGGATCTTGTCTAAAAATTGTTATGGTGATAACATAGGCTCTAACTGGGGATGCTATCCTCCCTGTGAGGTAACAAAGAACTCGTAGGCCCAGTGCCTGATCCATTGGGATGATCCCAAAACATGTCCGTGTACCCTGATCCTACCATATCACTAGTGTCTTCTGAAGTCCAAACTCTGCACGCTGCTGTCAACTGGATACTGAACACTGAATATACTGCTGAAACTAACTGTACACAATACTAGAAATATAAACTGAAAAATTCTTGTCCAACAATCTTATTTGCACACTCCTATCTACTCTAACTACTGAAATGAACTAT
>JZKD02S2083722.1:7239-17503 GCA_000966675.3 Picea glauca | reverse complement strand
CACAATAAGTTATTTTTATAAACCCTAGTTTAATTTTGGGCTATGGAAAGCACACAATTTTTTTTTATGGAAAAGATGATGGTCCTAGTATTGAAGAATATATCAAAAAAATAAAGTCATTATGGGGAAATCAATGGCGCACTTGGGTATGGATGAATTTAAGGGATGATGCTAGTATATGGTGGAGTGGAGTTCAATCTGAAGAGATTCATGCACTTTCAGATAAAGAATATGAAAAATTATTTTTAGACAAGTGATTTCATGCCAAGATTAAGGATAAAGATTGCGCCAAGGGTTTATTTTCATGTGGCAACTCTATATTACAGGTTCATAGTTGTCTTCATAAGGAGAAGGTTATTGTTTCTATTAACCCTAGTTGCATGCACAATTTTCTCAATATTCAGTTGGTTAATAGACTATAAGTTCTTGCAAAGAATATTCAAGGCACACAGGTTGCGGGTGGAAATGTTCAAATTTTTAAAGATTTGAAGCTCATTATGGATAAATATGTGTTGCATTCATATTTTTATGCTATAGATATGGATGGTGTGGATAGTGTTTTGGGATATCCTTGGATGAACTCAGTTGGTACAATTAATATTAATGTGCAAACGAAGTTTTTGAAGTTATGGTCCAAGAAAAAAAATCACATTGCAGGATGTGTCTTTTAGTAAGACATAAGGGCCCACGATGGGAAGCAAAGAAATTATTGTAGAGTCCGAAGTTGAATCAGAGGCAGAGTATACTGAAGGAGATGAAGCAAAGCCACAAGAAGGACACAATAATGAAACCAAGGAGGTCATTGACTCAAAGGCACAATGTGTTACATATTTGAAGAAAAAAGAACATATTCCTACAGTTGTTGTATATCACCATTCACATCATATAGAGAAACAACAATCATAAAGGTAAGGGAGTGAGCATAAACACATTTATGCACCAATAGGGCACCCAAAAGGAAAATGATCAAGATTTGCATGGAGTACTATCAAAATTGCAGAAAGACTTTTGGCTAGTGAAACAATCCCATGACAACACATACACGATGCAGATCAAGATCAGGGTGGCAAGGAAGCAGTTGGACATCATGTTTGTCTTCCATTAGGATGGATGGATGGTTGTACTTGGTACCAGTTAGCTACATTTCTTAGCTAATCATATTGTATGGTTTCTTCTCATGTTTCGAGGACGAAATATGTGAAGGGGGATGGAATGTAGTATACCTAGGGAGGTAATATGGGGTACCTAGGGAGTTACCCAATGTGAATATGGTTATGTATTATTAGTGAAAGTCATTCAATGTAAGGTGTACTAGGTCCACTATAGTAAATAATGCCCAATATGGTAGTTAGATATAATAAATGTGAGAAGGCTTTCTAGAAGGTTCATAGGAGATAGAGAGTGTTATATAAAAACGTGTAAGCAATGTATTGAAGCACAGTGAAGAACATTGTGAATGTATCAATCATTGTTTGAGGAGTGTTATCCTTCCATAAGGATTAATATATGGTATTATCCTACCTCAAGGGTTTCTCTATTTCTTGTGTTCAATATCTTTGGTGAATGATTTGAGTTATTATTCTATCTTATATCTTCAAATCTATTTAGGTACTTAACAATTATACAACCACTTTATCCAACTCAAGGGTATAGGTTCATTGAACCCATGAAATTTGATCAAGTCAATAATTTAGTTGATTAGCTATACCATCTTATAGTTTCAAAGTGCCATGAATACATCAACCCCATGACTGAGGATGCGTTGAGTTGTCATATCATTTGTTATTTCGGTACCAGCTCAGAAGATATGATTAACACATAACAAAATGGAGACTGTAATATGTCAACATAAATATTTGTGATGGTTAGATCGATTAGGTGGATAGGTACCAACTTAAGGATCCTTATAAATTTTACAAGGTTGTTGATGTGAAATAATTATTGGATTGGATGGAAGAATCCTAAGTAACTATGGACCTATATTGAATTTGGGTCATTCAGGACATGTAATTAAGCATCTTAAGTAACCATGGTCTCAATTAGGGGCTTGGACCCTAAAGTAGACCCTTAGATTAAAAAACTACCCCAATTGAGTCCCCGAAGGGTTAAAATGAACTAAATCGGTGACAAAAGGCCAATGGACATTGGAAGGGGGTAAAGGGGCCATACCTAAGTTCTAGATATCCCTAAGAGGTCACACATCCACACTAAGGAAAGTGGGACTTAAGAGAGTTGATCTAGCACAAAAGGACAATAGAGAAACATTAGTGTCATCACTAGGTGGGTCACATACAATAATCACATAGAAGTAGGTCCATTCCTATACTCAAAGTGAGTAAATGTACGTGATAAATTAAGTGTATAGTCCATATGCTACAATTTTTTGTATCAATAGCCCCCTTATGGGGGCACATGGACCACTTCTTTGAGGAATTCAACTGTGGTGTGGGTTATAGCACTCCCAATGACATGACCACTTACTAGTGCACCGAATAGAGGTGGGATCCTAAAAAACACGAGAAAGCAATACACACTGGAAATTGTTGCCACAACTTTGAACAAATTGCTCTACCTGAAACACATAAGAAGTTAAGTAATGCAAAATATGAAGAGTAGAAAATTATATGAAGCTATCAATAAAACACCGACAATGATTAAAAAAATACATGGAGACCACCTTTATCAACAAAGATATCATGTCTATAGACACTACTAGCACTTCCAATATCTTTGTTTGTCTAGAACTTGATTCCTTTAGTTACATAGACCATAATGACAGAGAACATCCATGCAAGATCATAATATTCAACATAATAGCCTTTGAAAAAAACAATAGTTTCAAGCATACCACACACTTATAAAGAAACAAGACAAAACTAAGAGTCCCATAAGCATTTATTAGTGTATTTGGTAGAGGTGAGATCCTCACAAATATGAGAAAATGAATTTGAGATACATCTCAGGGGAAATTAATCCCAATCCAACACACAACCTATGTGGACTTATACATGCAGAATGGAAAACAAGTTACATTAACCTTTTCAAGCAATAACTCTAAATAATAATGCCCCCAACCCTCTTCAAACCTCAGTAGAAATCCAATCCCACATAATTGTTCTCAAACACAACACTAAGAGAATGAATTACACATGGAAACTAAAATAAACCAGGAAGGGAATGAGTGAAGACAACAAAAATCAACACAATCATATTCGACACACCTATCACAATAATTGAGGACATTACTTTTTTAAGAGGGTCACCATAGTTTGTCAACGCGATTGACTACAAATATACACACTATCTTACAATCAATGAACTAGTTAAGGAAACCCAACTAGCCCATATCTTCATCACTACAATTCCACCGAGGATGCATAATATTGCATGCTTTAAGCAAAGTCAACTCTTGCTCACATAAAACAATAAGGATGGCAACTCAAGAGCCCAACCCACTAGTCTATAGTTTTGTTCACCCTTGCAAACCATATGATGATAACGTTGGAGCCCAACCCCACATATAAAAACTCAGAGTTCCAAATCAATAGTCAAAAGAGAAATGATCCAACAGGGAGACATATATTAAACGAGCTAAAAAATGGTTTGATATGTTGAAATTGTAACTATGGTCGGTCTTCATAATGTATTTTGTGAAGTCAAAAAGGAAATTATTATTAATGTAAAGAAAAAGAAAAAGAAAAATAATTATTTATAAAGGTTAAAAAGTCACCTCAAGAAATGGTGCCTCTTGAAAGGTCACTTCTCCAATTTAAATAAGTGATGATTTGGCTCATTTTACTCATTCAACACATCTCATTCTCTCTCATGCAAGCTACTGGAAGGAAGGGAAGGAAGGTTCTTGGGCATATTTAGTGAGCTTCTTGGTGATCTATTTGTTCCTCCCTCTCTCTCTCTCTCTCTTGCCATTGTTCACATGTGTGAGGATTCTCTCTATCCTAGTTTTCACGTGCAAGTCTTTTCTGTTGTTGCTATTAAAGGATGAAGCTATTGGGACAAGTTTGTTCTGCTGCTACTAATCAGAGGTCTAGGTTTTGACTTGGAGGAGGTGGCTAGGATAAACCACTGTGTCTTCATGTGATCTCTTTTGTTATACTGTTCTACTATTGCACCATATTTGTTTCGTTGAATTTTTGAAGTGTAATTTGTTAATGATAAAATACAAGTGTAAAGAAGAATAATATCATTTGAAGTAATTATCAGTATTCATAAATAGAAGTATTATTATCTATTGTACTTGAAAAATCAACATGGTATTAGAGCTTTGGTGAAAAGATCCAGAACGTTAGTGCGTTTCTAAAGAAGAGATCTAGAAACACCCTTCTATTAAGAAACCTCTCTTGAAATCGTACAACAATGTCTATCGGAATGAAGTTTGAGAACAAATTAGAGGGAGCTTCTAACTTCAAAGCATGGAAGACAAGGACAGATCTTATCCTTTCCAAGAACAAAGTCTTGGATATCATGAAAGGGAAGATCGTGGAACGTCAGATAAACCTAGAACAAGGGAAAGACAACCGAATCATTGCAAAAAAGGGGAAGTTCAAGGAGAATGATATAAATGCCATGAGAATAATTGTGGATTCAATCAAGGATCATTTGATTCCATACATATCAAATCTTGATTCATCCAAGATGATGTATGATGCCTTAATCAAGCTATTCTCAGTACAAAATATTGGTCAAGTAATAAGTTTGAAGAATGAACTCCGCGACACCAAAATGATGAAAGATGATACTATAGCCTCATACTTCATAAGGATCTCTCAATTGAGAGATAAACTACAAGCAATTGATGAAACAATCCCTAACAAAGAAATTGTGATCATTGCACTCAATGGTCTACCTAAAACTTGGGATGCATTTGCCTCAAGCATGAACACAAGGAAGGACTTCCCTTCCTTTGAAGAACTATGGACCTGTTGCGCCCAAGAAGAATCAAGAATTACATCAAAGGAAAGAAGCCAAAAATATGAAGATGCTCAAGCCTATGCAACAAGGTTCAAGAAGACCGGAGGTAAGAAAAGGTTTGGGTTTGAGAATAAGAATTCAGGAAGGAAATCCAATCATAAAAATATATTAAAAGTACAATGCTTTGGTTGCCATAAGTATAGCCACTACAAGAGGAATTGTCCTTAAATGTCAAAGAAAATAAAGGGAAAACATAATGTGACGACTGCTGATGTGAAAGAAGAAGAACCATGAAAGAAGCCTAAGCATGACGAAAATATTTCTTCTACTATTCATCCCTTGCAAGATCTGTTAAGGGAGAAGATGAAATGTGGTTGATTGATAGTGGTGCTTCTAGGCACATGACAGGTGAACGGGAAAATCTCTCAAGCATAAAGGAAAATAATGCCTCTCATAGAGTGGATCTTAGAGACAAGAATTCCTATGCAGTCAAGGGAATTGGAAAAGCCTCTATCGAATTGGAATCAAGCAACAATGTCCTATGTGTACCTAGTTTGAAGAAAAACTTAGTCTCCATTTCATGTCTAGAAAATAAAGGTGAAAGGATAACTTTTGTGGATGGAAAAGTACTTGTTTGGTCCAAGGGATCTAGCATGGATAATGCTAGAGTTATCAAGATTCGTGATGGAAGACTCTACAAGATGTTAGGACAAAGAACTCAATGTATTGTTCATGAATAAGATAATCCTAGCGAACTATGGCATAGAAGGTATGCACACATTCACTATCAAGCATTACCATCCTTGAATTAGATGGTGGATGGGGTACTAGAATTGCAACCAACACATGAAGGAGTATGCAGAGGCCGTGCACTTGGAAAGAATGTGAAGAGGTCATTCCCAAGAAGTGAGAACAGATCCAAGGAAATCTTAAATCTGATACACTCAAATGTATGTGGACCTATGCCGGTAAAGTCACTAGGAGGTTCTCTTTATTATGTGATATTCGTTGATGACTTCTCACACAAGACTTGGCTTTATCTATTGAAGACAAAAGATGAAGTGTTTGAAAAGTTTCAGGAATTCAAGGCAGAAGTTGAAAAGTTGACATGAAAGAAGATAAATACACTAAGGTCTGATAATGGAGGAAAATACACCTCCAAGGAGCTAGTTGCTTTCTGTAAAGCTGCTGGAATGAAGAGGGAGCTGATTGTTCATCATAATCCTCAACGGAATGACGTACAATAAAGGAAAAAAAGGTCTATCAAAGAAACTGTCAAAGGTATGCTAAATGATCAAAACTTATGCATGTTTATGTGGGGTAAAGCAACGATGGTAGCTGTATATGTACAAAATGAAAGTCCTCACCGAATATTAAAAGACAAGACTCCAGAAGAAGCATTCTATGGAAAGAAACCATGTGTGGAACACTTAAGAATATTTGGCTATCTTGTTTACATCCATGTTCCCAAAGACAAGAGAAAGAAGTTGGAGCCTTTAGGAAAGAGGGGTATTTTCATTGGATATAGCGAATCATCAAAAGTTTATAGAATATATGTTCCAGGTCAGAAAAAGGTTGAAGTCAGTCGAGATGTAAATTTTAATGAGAAGATTGCTTACCGAAAATCCATAGAAGATTCCATGGACCCCGACGAGGAAGAGGAACATGGAGAACCCAAGGAGGAAAGTACATGCTCTCCTGAGCATCTTGATGAGGAACATGAAAAACCACTTGAACCTGAGAAGCCAATTGTTGCCCCAAAGATCATAAAGAGACCAACTTGGCTCACATCCACCTTGCAATAACAGAAGGACATAAATCTCCAAGTGATTCCTTCAGGGAAAGTAAGAAACCGAAGAGGTTCTCTTGTTCTGCGACACTAATGACAAAACTTGTGAACGAAGAACCTTCCACATTTGAAGAGGTTGTCACGAAGAAAGAATGGAAGGAAGCCATGATGGAAGAGCATCAATCCATCATGAAGAATGATGAGTGGGAAATAGTGCCAAGGCCTGAAGGGAATTCTGTGGTGACTTCAAAATGGATATATAATATTAAGCATGCGGTGTATGGAAGCATTGATAAATACAAGGCAAGGTTCGTGGCTAGAGGGTTTTCCCAGAAAGAGGGAGAAGATTATGATGAGACATTTGCCCCTGTTGTGAGATACACTTCCATCAAATCCATTATCTCTCTTGCAACCTCCATGGGATGGAGTCTACATCATATGGATGTGAAGACTGTGTTTCTAAATGGAGTGATTGAAGAGGAAGTGTACATAGAGCAACCTCAAGGCTTTGAGGTTCACTCTAGGGAGTCTCATGTTTGCAGACTTAAAAAGGCCTTGTATGGTCTCGAGCAAGCTCCAAGAGCTTGGTATGCACAGATCAACAGTTACTTAACAAGACTTGGCTTTTCCAAGAGCTATCCCGATCCAAACCTATACTACAAAGTTGTGAACGATGCACATGTGATTCTTTTGTTATATGTTGATGACTTATTTCTGACAGGTGCAGAGCCTCTCATCATTCAATGTAAGAGGGAGTTAGCTTCATAATTTGATATGAATGATCTTGGCCTCATGCATTATTACTTGGGATTGGAGGTATGGAAAAAGCCTGGAGAAATATTCTTGGGTCAAGGGAAGTATGCATTAAAGATCCTTCAAAAGTTCAGGATGATGGATTGCAAATCCATGGCTACTCACATGGTGAATAATTTGAAAAAATTGAGAGACTCAGAATCTGAACTGGTTGATTCGTCCATGTACAGACAACTGATTGTCTCATTGATGTATTTGGTGAATACAAGGTCAGACATATGCTTTGTTGTAAACAAATTGATCCAGTTCCAGGTGGAGCCTAGACATGAGCATTGGATAGTTGCAAAACATATCTTGAGATACTTACGTGGGACACTGAATTATGGTTTGAGATATGTCTCAAACAATGATGTACAACTGCAGGGATATACAAACTCTGATTGGGCAGGGAGTGTGGATGACATAAAGAGTACCTCGGGTACCTGCTACAGTTTGGGCTCAGCCATGATATCTTGGATTAGCAGGAAACATAAGTCTGTGGCACTCAGTACTACAGAGGCAGAGTACATTGCAGCATGTGATGCTTGTACGGGAAAAATATGGCTCTGTAAGTTGATTTCTGGACTATTTGATTAGGTGTTGGATTCGACTGTGATATTCTATGAAAATCGAAGTTGTGTGAAGCTTTCAGAGAACCCTATGGTCCATGACAGGTCGAAGCACATTGAGATCAAGTATTATTACATCCGTGATCGAGTCCATAAGGGAGAAATAAAACTCCAGTATATCTCCATCGATGAGCAGATAGAAGATATTCTGACGAAGCCCTTGTCCAAATGGAAGTTTGTATACTTCAGGGACAAGTTGGGACTTGTGGAGATTGCTCCCTTGGTTGAGAGGGAGTGTTGATCTGTATCATGCTAGTACAACCTTTAGATATGATGCTTTTGCATCATGCTAGTACAACTTAGATATGATACATATGTCCGAAATTGCATCATGCTAGTACAACTTAGATATGATGCATTAATATCATGCTAGTACAACTTAGAGATGATGCATTAGCATCATGCTAGTACATCTTAGAGATGTTGTAGTTGCTTGACTCACATCATGCTAGTACATCTTAGATATGATGCATTAGCATCATGCTAGTACAACTTAGAGATGATGCAGTTTCCTGACTCACATCTTGCTAGTACAACTTAGATATGATGCAATAACATCATGCTAGTACAACTTAGAAATGATGTAGAGGCATTGATCTACATCATGCTAGTACAACTTATATATGATGTAGAATCATCATGCTAGTACAACTTATATATGATGTAGAATCATCATGCTAGTACAACTTAGAGATGATGTAGATGATACTACACATCATGCTAATACAACTTATATATGATGCAGAAGCATCATGCTAGTATGGCTTAGAGATGATACAATGGATGCTATGACTTGATGTGCAACATGCCAGATGAATTATGGCTCATATATGATGCAGTTGATGATATGTCATGATATATTTGATGTAACTTTTCGTTAGATAAAAATTGGTCAACTTGAATACATTTAGTTGGTTGTGATGAATACCTCCCTAGTTAAGAGGGAGTGTTGAAATTGTAACTATGGTCGGTCTTCATAATGTATTTTGTAAAGTAAAAAAGGAAATTATTATTTATGTAAAGAAAAAGAAAAAGAATTATTTGTAAAAGTTAAAAACTCACCTCATGAAACAATGCCTCTTGAAAGGTCACTTCTCCAATTTAAATAAGTGATGATTTGGCTCATTTTACTCATTCAACACATCTCATTCTCTCTCATGCAAGCTACTGGAAGGAAGGGACATAAGGTTCTTGGGAATATTTAGTGAGCTTCTTGGTGATCTATCTGTTCAGCCCTCTCTCTCTCTCTCTTGCCATTGTTCACACGTGTGAGGATTCTCTCTATCCTAGTTCGCATGTGCAAGTATTTTCTGTTGCTTCTATTAAAGGACAAAGCTACTAGGCCAAGTTTGTTCTGCTGCTAAGTATCAAAGGTCTAGGTTTTGACTTGGAGGAGGTGGCCACGATAAACCACTGTGTCTTCATGTGATCTATGTTGTTATAATGTTCTACTATTGCTTTGTATTTGTTTCATTGAATTTATGAAGTGTAATTTCTTAATGATAAAATAAAAGTGTAAAGAAGAATAATATCATCTGAAGTAATTACCAGTATTCAGAAATAAAAGTATTATTATCTATTGTACTTGAACAATCAACATGATAAACCTAGCAACTATAACAATAGCCAAGGATAAAAAGCATACAATAATCATAACTACAAATGATGAATTTGCATCAGACATGAGTTAATGCCATCTGCAAGAAAGGAAGACTTAATGACACATTGCAACCATGTAAACAACTAGCATTTGTGTTAGAACAATGGTAAAAAAATTAGCAATTGACATACATACCAACCTATCAAGGAAGAACCAACTTAAGCTATGATAGGAAAGAACCACATGCACAAAGTTCAGTTCGAGGAGCCACACTCACAATGATCTGTAGACCTTGGGACACACTTCTAATCCCAGACAATCACTTTGCAACATAACTTGAAGTGAGCAAGTGACACTTGAAACCTAGGAACCAAGGCATCTATAGTCGAGAAAACTGTGTTCAACACACCATTGAAAAATCCCACACAATGGAAACAAATCCCATAAAATCGCTCCACAACAAAGGTTAGATGGAATGAATGTGACCTAGAAAAACCAAATCCACAATGCTCTCCAATCCTCTAA
>JZKD02S2083711.1:19389-37171 GCA_000966675.3 Picea glauca | reverse complement strand
GTGGAGGACAGGTGGCGTACCACATCGGGGATCGGGAAAAGGAAAGTCCTAAATCCATTGACATTAGGATTCGCGATCCCGCGAATTCTGAAATCCCGATAGAAGCGACAGGGGTGGAAAAGTCAATTCGCACGTGTGCATCGGAGTTTTTCCATGTCGGGTATCGGGAGTCGGTAAATCAAAGTGCTTGATATTGCGAGGGGCGAAACCGCGATAAGAGAAATTCCGACAGAGACAGAAAGAGGTCAGCGTGGATTGAGGCATCGGATCTCGGGGATTCGAGAGTCCAGCGCTCAACCTTTGGTCTCACGAAGTCGCGAGTTCCAATTCCCCGCTAAGTAAAGAAGGGGGGGATCGCGTGAAGAGATTTGTGGGAGCAGATTTCCCGATAGGAAAATAGAAGGACCGGTTAGTGTTCTCCGGGCCTAGGGAAGAGAAGATCCTGTGTGAGCAGACGCGCCCGCTGGTGCGACTGCGTCAATTATCAGCTTAGTCTAGTAGAAGAATATCCCACTCATGTCAGACTCTGTGTCAAACCCACAACCCTGTGTGCATCGCCAAGGACTGAGGTAAGATCTGAAGTTTTTTCAATTATACATAGTGAAGGAAGTAAAGATAGCAGTTAAGGTAGTTAGAGAAGTGGAGGTAGTATGCCAAGTCATAATCAGTTAGTGTCACCAGGGAAGAATATTGCATAGAACACAATGCCAGGGTTAGGCCCCACTTTGATAATGAATTTCTTCCATGGAAAGAGAATAGAGGATCCATAACAACATTTGTTTGTTTGTGAATCCATATGGACAGTCAAGAACGTCTAGGACGATGATGCAAATATTGCGCAATTGGCAATGACTTTCAGAGACCGTGTGTTGATATGGTATATGAAGTATTAGTCTATTGTACCTACGGGACAAACTATAACATTAGCATACATTAGGTAATCTTTGTTGAAAGAGTTCCACAAGTCAAAGTCTGAGTCACAGTGTATTACAAAACTGAAAGAGATCTAGCAATTTTCTAATGAGTTAGTATGGGATTTTGACCAAAGATTCAAAATCTTAATGACTAGTTGACCTTCCATATTCTGGATGAGCAGCATAGGGAGTGGTTCATTGCAGCATTGTTGTCACATATACACTGCCCTTTGACATAGAAGAAGATTATGTCGTAGACAAAATCTCTTGAGGTTGATATGAGGTTGGAAGCATCCCCTTTAGGAGAGAATTATGTAGGGATGGCTCAGGTCCAGTCATAGTAGGCATCATTGACTATTCAATTGCAAGAGTTGGTTGAAGGGAAGGAAATGCGCGATGAAATTTGGTGTATTACATGCAAAATAGAAGGTCATCATAAGAATGAGTATCCATATTTTGAGGAGTATTTGGCTACAAGAGTTATGAATCCTTTAGGAGTATTGTGTGAGATATGTAAAATGATGAGTCATCATCCTACTGCTTCCCCGTTGATGTAGAAGTACCAGAGCACTGCTACAAACATGTTTTGTAATTTTTGTAACTCTATTGAACATGATGAAAAGGAATGTCATGCATTTGATCTTATGAGAGAGAGCACAACGGATGCATACAGATTTAAAGGGGAAGAAGGACCAACATGAGGGGTACCACAGTATAATACTCTGAGAGGTTACAATCAAGGAGGAAGAGGAGGTCGCAGAAGAGGAGGATTTGGTTGAGAAAGAGGTCTTATTATATGTTATAACTGTAATCAGGCTGGGCACTTGGCACAAGACTGTTTGAATCCTTACATGACATGCCCTTATGGTAGACAACTGGACAATGTGACAAAATAATTTCTAACATTGATCGCAAAGCAGCAAGAAAAGAGGAACCCGAATATGCATATGATAGCTACAGAGGAGCGTGATGAACGACCTAAGGTAGCAGTAGTTATGCGCAGAGGAGAAAGAAAAAGAGTTGATGTGATAGATCAAGGAAAGTGAACTAAGCAGTGGGTAAGGAAAGCAGCAGAGCCTCCTCCATTTTTTTACCCTAGAAAGGAGAAAGACATGTACCAGCAAGCAAGGAAAGAACTGTTGGAGATAGAATGGATAACATCGACTTTGACTGCACCACTGGTGTATGATAGGCCACCTATCTATGACATGCCTCTAGTGTATGACCATTCAGAAAGGCAATTTGAGAAGTTAAGTACAATGAGAAGTATATTGAAGAGTTGTTTAGAATTAATGAAGGATGAGACTGTGTTAAATGCATTGTGTGAAATAATTGATCAATGTGTGTAAAATAAGGAAACACATATTGTACAACGAACAACTAACCAATTATGTCATAAGAGAAGGACAAATAGGGAATTCCAGTTAAATGTGCAAATAAGATATTATGACATGGATAATATCATTTTAGACATGGGATCCAATGTGAATGTCCTTTTGAAGCAGTCTTAGGAGACGATGGGCAAACTGAAGTTAATCTGGTCACCTATTCAGTTATGTTTAGAAAATCAGCATAAGATTGTTCCGATCAGAAGGTTGTTAGGGGTAAATGTTAACATTGATGGAGTGTGCAGTGTAGCTAACTTTGAAGTAATCGAGATAGTATATGGAAGTAAACCTTATCAAGCATTACTAAGACTTGATTGGGCTTTTGATAACCATAATATGATTGATTTGAAGAAGAGACAGATGGTCTTTGAAGCAGGAGACTAGAAAGTTATTATGCCATTGGATCCCATGGAGGGGCGAAGATACGTGGAACCAACAAAGGGAAAAGAGCTCGATAGACTTTATAATAAGACCATGCGGATGGATGATTATGTGAACCTTACAGCTGATGGTGCACTCAATTGGAAAAGTATTAGTTCTTACGCATCGGATTCAGAAGAGGCATTAGAACATTGGCAACTAATATTACATGAAGTATAGACAAGGAGATGTGCTCATATTACCTGCGCATTACGATGGATTGGAACTGAGGTATGTGATCCCCCAAAGTATGATGGACTAATAACCATAGATTCTTTTATAAAGGAATTTGAATTGCAGATGCCAGATCAACAAAGAATGTTAGCTTTAGATGTTACGCCGAAAGCAACTTCTGCAATAAGGTGGGTTGTGCATAAGGATAGAATAGAGCATTGGTAGCAATGCAAAAGATTGTTAAAGGTCGTATTTGGAGCAGGAAATGAATATGATGCGCGAAAGTATGTGGGGTTTATTTTTCCTATAGAGCATGTTACACAGTGCATTGTGACATGGAGATCAGTATCGAAGTAAGAATGGACACACTTGTTTATACACACTTTGGATACTATTCCAAAGAACTGGTACTTAGAGTTGGAAGTGCACAGAGAGACAGCGGATTGGGAAGAGTTGACTCACAACTTCAAGGTTACTTTCAGTTTTGAAGATAGGTCCCGTCAGTAGACACAGCTCTTCAAGTGATCAAGGACAAGATTTTCACATTAGAAGACTCGGTAGAAGTAGTATATGTATGTGGCATGCATAGACCTTCTGTGACGGTTCAAGAACTTTTGTAATGTTATAATGTCATGAGAGAAGACCAAGAGGATGAAGATCCGAGAAATTTACAAGTACCAGAAACTGAGAACTTCAATCTGTTGTATATGAAAAGCCACTAAGAATGTGCAAAGTGAATATTGGTACAGAGGATAAGCCCAATTTTGTGAACATAGGAGATTACTAGAATGAAGAGACTATTGAAAAGATTGATGATTTATTGCACGAATATCAAGATTTGTTTCCAACTACATTTTTAGAGATGAAAGGGATTGATGGAGAGTTAGGAGAGATGAAGATCCCTTTGAAACTTGATACTAAGCCAGTTAAGCAGAGACCATATTGATTGAACCCGGTGTATAAGAAAAAGGTGAAAATAGAGATAGAAAGGATGTTGGAAGCAAGAATTATTGAACCTGTCACAGAGTCGGAGTGGATTAGTCCAATGGTGGTTTAGGATAAGAAAACGGGTGGAATTAGAATTTGTGTAGATATAAGGAAACTGAATGATGCTTGTTTGCACGATCCATTTCCTACTCCATTTACAAATAAAGTCTTGGAGAATATAGGAGGACAGAAAGCCTATTCGTTCACTAATGGATTTTCAAGGTATCATCAGATTAAGATTGTGATGGAAGATAGACATAAGACTACATTTGTGACAGAATGGGGATGTTACCAGTACACAATTATGCTTTTTGGATTGAAGAATGCACCAGTAGTATTCTCTAGAGTGGTTGTAGCAGTGTTTGAAGAGTTTATTCATAAATTCTTGGAAGTATACTTGGATGACTAGACAGTGTTTAGTTTGTTGAAATACCATGTTGAAACTATGCACTTGATGTTGGATAGATGTAGGCAATTCCAGATTTCGTTGAATTTGAAAAAGTGCATTTTCTACGCATCGTTTGGTATTTTGTTGGGCCATGTACTATGTTAACAGGGATTGTTGGTTGATCCTACAAATATTGTTGTAATTGTTGATTTACCACTGCCTAATTCAATGCGACAATTATGAGCAACGTTGGGTCATACAGGGTACTGCAGAAAGTTCAATAGGGAATATGCACAGATCATAGCTCCATTGGAAAAGTTTTTGAAGAAGGAAGTGAAATTTCAATGGAATGAGGAATGTCAAAAGAGTTTGGATACTTTGAAATAGAAGTTATTTACCGCACCAATTTTGGTATTTCCATATTGGAAGAAGGAATTTCATGTTCACATGGACATGTCATCTTTAGCATTAGGCGCAGTTCTAGCACATCCATGAGAAGGAGATTTAGATCACCCCATTACATTTTCCAGCAGGAAATTGTCAACTACGGAATAGAATTATACTACTACAAAACATAAAGGATTGGCAATGGTATATGCACTGCAAAACATTAGACATTATATGTTGGGTTCACACTTTAAAATGTACAGAAATCATTCAGCGCTTAGATACTTGGTCAATAAGCTAGTGTTGGGGGGGAAGATATGCAGATGGTTGTTACTATTCTAGGAGTATGAATTTGAAGTGATTGTGAAGCCACGAAAGTTAAAATCAGGACTGGATCATTTTTCATGCATACTACCAGGGGAAGATACACGAAATTTGGATGATATTCTGCCAAATGCGCACTTATTTGTAGTACAGATGGTTGATGACTATTTTGCAGATATAGTCCAGTTCTTGAGTACAGGAGTAGCCCAACCTGATTTTACAGTTGCAGAAAAGAAGTAGTTAGTAGTGAAGGTAGTAGACTATCAGTTAATAGCAAGAAATTAGTATAAGTTAGGTGCAGATGGTATTCTGTGACGATGTGTATTAGAGCATGAAAGACATATGATATTGTGAGAGGCACATGAATGATTTGTCGGAGGTCACTATGTAGGAAAAGTGACAGCTCAGAAGATTTTGCACGTAGGATTATGGTGGCCCACCCTCCACAAGGACTCTAAGGAATTATGTCAGAATTGTGATGTTTGTCAGAGAATTAGAAATCCTTCCAAGAGAGATGAAATGACTTTAGTACCACAAGTGACGTTACAAGATTTTGATAAATGGGAAGTTGATTTTTTCGAACCGATTAATCCACCAGCGAAAAGGTTAGGAGCACAATACATCATTATTGTGACAGATTACTTGACCATATGGGCTAAAGCAAAACTTGTGAGAGAGATTGCAGCACAGAGACTATTGTACGATTTCTTTTTTAGAATGTTGTTTTGAGGTTTGGATGTCCAAGAATCCTTATGAGTGATCAGGGGACTCATTTTTTGAATAAGACAATTGCTTCTTTGACAGAGGAATTTTAGGTTAATCATCAGAAGAGTACACCATATCATCCTTAGGCAAATGAAACAGTGGAAGAATTCAACAAGATCCTAGAGCATTCACTAACGAAGGTATGCAATGTAAGTCAATATGAATGGGACCTGAGGATTCCAGTAGTTTTATGGGAATATACAACAACAAGTAAGAAGTTGACAGGACATAAACCATTAAGATTGGTGTATGGCCAGGAAGCAATTATGCCTATGGAATTCATTGTGTTGAGTCTATGCATTGCCGCATTAACAGAGCTTACTGATTCGGGCGTAGTAGAAATAAGACTATCAAAGCTAGTAGAACTAGAGGAAGACCATTATGTCGCAGGATTTCATCAAGGAGTTTCGAAAGCGCACGAGAAAGCATGGCACGATAAACACATTAAACATAAGAAATTCCAGATAGGAGACCCGATTTTTCTCTGTGACAACAAGTTTTTGTAGCACCCTGGAAAGTTCCAAATGCACTAGTTAGGCCCATATGTGATAAGGTTTGTGATAGAGGTGAGTCTTATTTAGTTGGAGAAGTTGTGGAAGGATTGATAAATAGTAGTCAGCTGAAATTGTATAGGGACAGTCGTGCTTCCGCACACTAGTCTGAGCACACAAAATGTGTACTATAGCACTTGTGTCATAGTATTTGTATTATAGAAAGAAAAAGAAAAGAAGAAAAGAAATAAAAGAGGTTGAGGCAAGAGACAGAAGATTGAAGTTATGCCTAATGTATTGTTCAAATAGTTAAACTAGTAAGGAGATGAACCAGAAAATGTCATAGAGATGTAGAAAGAGGAAGGAATTGTGCATTGGAAGGAGGATTGAATTGCGACAAAGATATGTGCAGAAGGTGGGAAAATCATTAAAGAACATGCATGATGAGACAAGCATTAAAGAGAAAACATGATGGCAAGGTAGTGGAGATGTGTAGTCATAAATGAAAAATTGCAAGAGGATTTTGACAGGCTGGAAAATATAATGTATGATCCACCGGAGGATACTAAATTAATGAAAAGTTAGGGCAAGAAATAAATGTGAGCGCAAGTGGATTAGACTGCAAATTTGGGCGTGAAGAAAAATGGAAACAACTGGCGACAAGCTATAAAAGTAGATGAGGGGTCGACATGAAAAGGTTATTATTGCTTGAGCATTCAAAAAGATAGAAAGAGTCGAGCAAGTTTGACAAGATCTGAGCAATTAAGTTGCAGACGTGAGTTATTTCCATAGAACAATGAAGCCACTAAAGATAGGAGAAGCCTCATCACAGCAGAAGAAACAACGCACCAGGAAAGCATCGATACCTGTATTCAAAGAAACCCTGGATGCATCAACGTCAAGGCCAAGCCCGATTATCTATATAAAATATTATGTGCCACCCAGGAAGCCGACAGCGAAGTAGGTCAAGCTACCAAAGGAGTCGAAGTATGAACTTGTGAAACTAGAGATCCCCCTGGGGGTAATCATTGAAGGAGATATGTTAGGCGCAATATGAAATCTGAAGTTTGTAGACCATGACTTGGCAGGCATAAAGAATTTTCTAGAGTTAGCACCAGATAAGTACATGCGCACAAAACTCATCCCGGATTCACAGGAAGTTATAGCAGGGATGGAGAAGATAGGCATTTTGAATCTATTAGAGATTCCACATTTTGGTAGGAGCGCAGAGATCAAAATCTGTGTCAAATTGTTATTGAGCTACATCCATGGAGGATTTTTATGGTTGGATAGGTTGGAGTCGATAGACACTCAACTCATTGCACAGATCATCAGGTTACCATCARCAGGGGAAGACCCATTGCCATTATTCATGGACAAATCTAAGGAGAAAGTCATGGTGAAGAAGATGAAGGTTAAGTATGACACGCATAGAGGAGCGCGTGGTTTGGATGTTGCAAGYATTAATGATGATACTATCAGGTTTGCGATACAARTGTTGGCTTGTAAGTTGTTGAGGAAATGTCGCAAAGATCAAATACCAGCATGTGTAATAGAAGCAGTTGAGAAGTGCATCGCAAGGGTACAAATGAACTAGGTGATGTTCCTGGTAAACCAATTCTTGAAGGATTATAGGGAGGCACAAGATAAAGGAACATAATTTTATTATGCATGGCTATTTATATTGATTGCATTAGTGGCTTGGAAGGAGCTGGAAGACACTCAATTTATGGGAGTTGCAAAGAAACGATGTTTAGCAATAAGATATATGAACTTGTGGCATACTACACATAAGGAAAGACAGTTGGATAATAATATCACTTTCTATTTTTACAAGGAGATAATTTAGTAGAGCATTCAGGATACACCACACATACTACCACATGTAGTGGAAGCATACAAGGAGATCGTGTGCTTTAAAGTAGGAAGAATCATATGTATATTCAAGCCAAGAGGGAACCGGATCAGCAGTGGCTAACGACTAGATACAGGGTGACATGAGGTGAGATTGGACAGATTATAGAAGATTGGGAGGAAGAATGGAAAACCCCGGTACCAGAAACAGAGCAGCCATACACAACCACCATAGAATGATCCAGCAGCAGAAGAAGAAGAACAGGAAGGATAAGGAAATGGCATAGGAGACACACAGAAAATAGTATCATACCCTCGAGAAAAGAGGAAATAACATGATAAGGGGAAATCAATACACCAACACAAGAAGAGCAAATCATTCAAGGAAGTGGCCCCCCAAGCCCTGACAAAAGATGACCTAAAGAAAATACAAGATCAAGTAAAGGAAGTGATGGATGAAGCATTTCATTGTGCGATGTATAAAAAAGAGGAGATACACACGTATGTGCAGGAGCAGATAACTTCATTGCATCAACTTTTGGAAGCATCCAAGATAGCACCAGAGCAAAGAAAAAAGGAAGAATAGACGGAGAGTACAACAAAGAGTACGGAAGCAATATCGATGACCTCTCACCCACCAAAAGTATTAGCAGAGCACTGAATGATAAATATATCACCAGGGGCTATAGTGTTCCCCTCGACAGAGATGCAGGAGCAAGCACAAGAATTAAGTCATATTGACTTAGTCTTTTCATAGTTGTCGATGAATATATTAAAGGGTTTGTAGACAAGTGTTACATAGGAGATAAATTTTCACGCAAAGTCGATGACGATGGAGTTGACCAAAGTGACAAATGATAAGGCAGAACTGCAGATAGAATACAACAAAGTTATGATGGAGCTGGATGAGGCCGAACAGAAAGCAGAAATACTACAACAAGCAATCCAGAAGGTTTATAGCGACATTCCATAGGTCTCAATAGAAGTATATGCTCCATTAGAATAACAAGTGTTGAATATTAATGAAGCCATTCAGGGCTTTCGTATGAAGATAGTAGACTTAGAAGCGCACACTACGCCAAGCACTCCACTTGAGGAAAGGGAGCAAAGGGAGAAGACAACGACAAAGACAGTGGAAAGTATCAAGAGTTTGGAGGAGGAGCATTTCATGTTGTATGATGAAAGCACACAAGTATGGACTCAGCTAACAGAAGATGCAGAGTTCCAAGGAATAGAGCAGAAGTTGTAGGTTGTGTTGGACAAGGTGCAAAATTTTAAAGAGATGATGAGCACTCTACCACCATCAGAAAATATGGCTGCAATCATGGAGAATAGGAAGTTGTAATTAGAAAGAAACCAAATGAGAGCAGAACAACAAGATCGCGCATAGGATATTGAGACACTATAAGAGGAAGTGTTTCGTGTAACACAAGAAATTGTAGCTGCACAAGAAATAGCGAAGCAGGCAGTGTAAGAGCGTGCAAAGAAGTTGAAGACCTACATTACTACAGAGACAGCAGAGGGAATTTTGCAGCAGGAAACACAAGTAAAGGAAAAGGTTGTGACTGCAAGAGAAAAGTTCTAGAAGTTCATGGTAATGTGGAAGAAGGCCTGAAGTGGCTCAGGATGAGCCACAGGTGAGTGTTGGGGGCCTATTGGAGTAGGACATTTTGGGACTAGTTTTGGGAATTGCGCAGGAGAAAATGCGCAACAAGTCATCTTAGGAGCAGTGCGTGTGAAAGAAAGGAAGGAATTTAACGCATTTTCAGGGGTCGACGCACACGAAAGGAGGAAGTTAGTTATGCCTTTTGGTCCATTTTGTAACGAGTTAATCCCTAATGAAAATTTATAAATATGAAATGTTTTTTTGGGTAGAAAAGAGTTGGAGTGTGAGAATGAGCTAAGTGTGCATTGTATGCACAAACGGCCAGGGAATTTTGGGGTAGAACTGAGATATCATGTATGAGCGCAGTGCACACCTTTTGTAAGAGATGATGGTGAATGATAATATAAGAAGCTTGTCGTTGTGGACGTAGCCATTATTAGGTGAACCATGTTAAAATATGGTGTCTATGTGTCATGTTGTGATGTGTTTGTTTATTGTTATGTTTATTGTGTACACTTAATATATGTTGGTTAATTTGAATATGTGATATGTTGTTATGGTTATGTGCACATAATGAATGGTATAATGAATGAATGTTAACTGGAATGGTTAGAATGAATTTCCCCCTTCCCTTCATGACTACGGAAACCTAGTTCCTACAGTCCCCATAGATACCTCGAGTGAGACTTCACCTACCTGCGGATGATGCCGAAAGGGCCAGTATTTTAAGGGTTTTGTTGGTGAATTAATGTTGAACCCGAGTCTACCCATTGCACACCAACAAACATACAAGTTGTATTTTTATTCAAAAATTGCTTACATCTAGTACATTAGTCTCACTATATTATCATGTTGGACAAATGACCCTCCATGATCTTTAAATAGATATCGTGGACCAACAAGGTGATAAGACATTGATCTATTTTCATGAATACTAAGAATAGGAGAGTTGTTAAATAACCTATGCACAAGATAGAATGGTGATCATAAATAACTTAAGTGAACACATGACTAGTAAATTAGACCATGTTAGATTTAAGCAATCTCCTGATGTCTCAAATCCTCACTTTTCAAAAATAATTCCTAGATTTTGGATTTTGATATGTGTACCAATCTCTATAGCTTATCCATCCTTTAGTGCAAGGATAATTGTTGATGCAATATGAGGTATAAAATATTTCTTAAAACAATATTCTCATTCATTGTGAATATGTACCAATCTCCTTGACATGATATGGGTAGATGCATATTTAATTGGAACAGTGGTCTCGATCTCTTGAGGATTTTATGAAACAAAATTATTATTTTTGTGCATCCTAGCAATGGTTATAAACTAGTGGAATTTTAAGAAGGAAAGATCGGTATGCATCTATATGAGTTATTTTGTAATAGATATGAGCAATGGTTCAAATTTTTCAAAGCTTAATTAATTATAATTATTTCTAGCTTGTTGTTTATATGGCCTTTTATCTATGTATAAAAGATCCTATAAGAACAATGGAGAAATTACTACCTAATAAATTATTGCCTTGGACATCTCCATTACAATATGTAGTGGTGGTTGGCATTATGATTCCTTAATATGGAGGATCTTGCATTTGTACATAAAGTTGAAGTATCACAGCCCAAGCTTGAACGAGCAAAAAGAGCAAACTTAAGTGATAACTTGACCAAACTGAAAGTCTGAAACTATACCTTTTATAATAAAATTGTTGAAAATATTTAGAATGCCAAAGATACACGTATTGATGCTTTAGAATATTTTCTCCAATCAATATCAAAAGATCAAGCTAGATAGGAGGTGACAATATATGGTAACAAAAATTAGACCAACAACATAGTAACACAATTTTTTTCACCAACACACTAACAAAACTTGAAGGCAAGTTCAACTAAAGGACCAGGTGTGATAAGTGACTAAGTATGACGATGATATTGTTAGCATTAGAGTAGCATTATCAATAAGAATGTGTTCTCTAAATAAGAGGTGGAATTATTAAAAGAGAATATAGTTGATGATCTAAACCAAAGTGCATATTTTCCCTTTGGTGTAGTTTTCAATATTACATGGTTTTAAGATTGTATGCTAAGCCTAACTTCAATGTAATTATAAGCCTTAATATAAGTAGTTACAATCACAAAAACAAACTTTCAGTGTGTGCCATTTAAACCTATAAACTACTAATTGATCTCATGTAAAGGCACACTATAGAAAACCAAAGGGATGGCATAGGTAAACTTTGGAAAACACCAAAGGAAGTGTTGAAAAAAGATTTCAATACCAATCATATTACATAGGGAAAGGGAAAGCCCTTTGATTTAGAATTGTGGTTATTTTGTATTACGCATATCTAGAGTTATTGTTGTTTTTTATTTACCCATATGATTATGTATGGCAGATTGAAAAATAAATATACATATTCAACTTATCTACTATGTTATGACACGATACTTTAGGGAAACTACCAAATTCACATTAGGAATAACTAAACACATCTCACACATAAGATATATGATAAAATGCATACGCTACACCTCATTGATATGGCCATTAAAAAATTATCACCGTAGAAAATGGTATTTATTATTAAACATTATTTTTTATGATCATATAATTTATTGTGTTTTATTTGTAAGTGATTTGAAATGGATTAATATATAATTTCTCATCTATTTTGATATTTTTTTAGTGGAAAAATTGGAGTTATTAGTTTGTAGGGCTCATTTTAGGGGTAGGTCATGTTTTGATGATTTGGGGTCCAAATAATTCTAAAGCTTGTTTGAGGTATATAATGACATTTTTTGGGGTCAAAACTTTGCAAATGAAGTTCATAGCCGCTCGACGTTGACCTCCCATAAGTTGACCTATCTTGTCGACCATCGTGATAACTAGTGGATTCCACCTTATCTTCCATTACTCATACATGTAGAGCTAGTCTTGTGTGAACTTTCAAGAAGATTCTAAAGGGTCTAAAACCCTAGACCTATTTGAGAGTTGAGGCATGCAAAAACCCTAATCCTAACCATACATGACTATCATGACATATTAAAAACTAGGCCACTAGGATAGGAAGGGGTTTCATTCTTATTGTATTGATCATTATTCTATAGTGGAGTAAAGAAAGGGAGTGGGATATTGAAGCATAACAAAGGAAGTAGAAGACCTTGTAGCAGCCATACAGACCATAGTGTCCATGGTAACTCCATGGCGAGTTCACCTTTCTTTGTATTTGCATTTCATAACTAAGAAGAAAAGAGCAAGGCATAGTCCTTACTTTCTAGTTGGGTCTTTCCCATATTGGGTTTTATCAAGTACATCAATGTTCTTGGGTGGATGGTGTATTATTTTCTTTAACTTCTTTCATTTTAGTCTCAATTTGTTTTAGTATTTCATGCACTAAGTTAGTATTTCTAAATCTTAATCTCAAGTAAAAGACTACCTAACAAAAAATTGCATATAGTTGGGAGATTTGTTGTGACAAACTGTTCCATTGGAATATCCATGGTAGTTTATAGATCAAAAAGAATTATAACAAAATAATATATGCATTGAAATAATAAGAATTTATGTTGATGTAGTTTTTTTGTTTTTTTTTTAAATATGTCTTATATTTACCAAAAAGGACATACAAAAAGAAGTGTAAAAATGGAAGAGTATATATAATGAACATAATAACCTCTTCCTCAAACCTACCAATATTGAAATAAAATCAAAATACTCTATTGGATCCAAATATTGGGCATCTTTTATCAACATAGTGCCCTTAGCTAGGAGCCAATGGTGTACCTCATCCCTCCACATAGAACAAAAGTTAGAGAAAAGGCTAACCTCGTGATCAAAAATATACTTACACCTAATTTTCCAAAGAATAAATAAGGCTAGGATCTGCAAGCAATGCCATATCCGAGAATGAAATACAAACTAGAGAGTGACAATCTCTAAACAATGCAGAATGCTAGTGAATCCTACCCTAAAGAAACATTGAATACAAATCGTCAAGAAAACCCCAACAATGTTTGGCAAGTGACACTCCCATAAATTATTCTTCACAATATCCAAGTGATAGGACAAAGGCCATTAGCAAATCCACTCTTGGTCAACTGGGCCTTGGATAGAATCCCATGATAGACTACTAGTCAAGCAAAAACTCTTAGCTTATAAGAAAATTGAACTCGCCAAACATTATGAACTCTACACACCCACCTATCCTCTTGATCCTTGGACACCCGACATGCATTAAGGATTGGGGATAACAAACCCATTTGATGAAGCACCAAATGTAGTAGTTGAAAGTCATACTAGAGAAGTGATCGACCAAAGCACCATCCCTAATCCCTCCAAAATGGCACAGACACCCCAATATTCATTGTAAATAACTTAAAGTATGGAATACGGCCTTGCAAATCCATAATTGAAAAATTGTTAGAGGCAAGGAGACCATACTCATGAGCAAGATAAAACCACTCCTTCCAAGAACAATACATAGAATTCCCCAAATATCCCTAGAAGAAAATTTCCATCTTACTCAACATCATGTGAGCCTGATAATGAGGTAACTTTGCAACACAAGAACTATGAACGCTCTAGCTCCAAATAGGGTGACACGCCATATCCCAGCCTACCCTACTACCTCCCAATGCCAACATACCAAACCTATAACAACTTTCCAAGCTAAATGTGTGCTCCTAAAAATAAGTGAGCCTAACACTTAAAATAAATGGGGTGATGAGATAATATCACATAAATTGAAGGCCTATCAAACTCAACATATATTCTAAGCAAACATCATCTAGTGTTGAAACAAAACTTTCCAAGTTGTTGAACCCTAAAGACACCACACCACCCACTTGGAAGCAAGAATACTACCTTGTGTGGAAAAATCAACAAACCAAGGCCCCCCTCATCTTTGGGAATGTTACATTCATCCCATGGAACCAATGGTAGGCCTCTCTCTCCACCATACTTAGACCATAGGTACACCTTTAAAACCACTCAAGCCATTGAAACTAGGCCCTGCTAGGTAACCAACAAGAGACATAGTAAACATGAGAACCAAAGATAATTTGTTGTCAACACATATAGATAAGGATCCAATGGGCACCCGTAATGAATGGATCATTGTAAGATTCCATGGGGACAAGGCACTGCTAACGAAAACAAAGGTCGAAGCATTGGTGAAGAGGGAATTCACCATTGCAACAGAATGGGGTCCAAAACCCAAAAAGGTTAGCATATTTGAAATCAAACACTAATCAACTCAATCATAATCCTTGTCAAAATGATTTTTCAAAATAAGGAACTACTGACCAATCTCCCTAGCCCACTCCATATTCTCCCATGTGTAAACCATGGTGTCAAGGATGAATCTCTCCTTAACAAAACTAGTTTTATCCTTATGCACAACATATCTAGTAACCAAGAATATTCTCAAAGCTAAATCCTTAGCCATGATTTTATAGGAAACTGTCAGCAAAGTGATTGTGCACCAACTCCCACTAGAATCTCTAGCTAAATATCAAAAAAATTCACCAATCATGGTTTCCTACATGGTCTTATAGAACTCACAAGGAAGACCACCCATGCTTGGTGACTTGCCATTCTGCAAGGAATTCAAAGCAACACAAAACTCCTCCCTCAAAAAATGTATATCCAACCTATCTCAATCACCACTAGAAACATTGCATGGGACAACCATACAACAAGCATATCTAATTGCCACCCGCCCCATCTATACGATCATAAGGAGAAAAACTATTTTGAAAATGTGAACTAAACATACCTTTGACCTTAGAAGGGCCCTCAACAAGAGAACCATCGAACCTACCTAGTCGAAGCATCCCATTAGCAGTCACCTTCCTCTTGAGGAAGTCAAAATAGAACTTGGAGCTCTCCTCCCCCTCTTGATTCCACTAAAGACATGAATGAACCCAAGCACCCCTAGAAATATAATCATGTCCTCTGTGATAACCATCTTCAACTTTATAGCCTCTTCTTGAAGAGTCACATTATGAAGATCCTCTTCAAGAAAGATGTGAACCTCCTCAAGCCACTATCGAGTCATATGCAACTCCTTTCTCCACTTTTAAGCCATCATCCTACCTAACCTCTCATAAACGTAACAACATTACAAACAACAACCTCCCACCAAAGGAGCTACCCTTGTGCACCCACCAACCTAGGTGAGAGGTTCCAAACTCTCTAATCTAGGGCTTGGAAGTCCTTTGTCTCCAAATGGGACACATTTAGCTTGAACAAAGAAGATGGAGGTGAATCAACCGACTAACCCAATGAAATTATAGTCTAAATCGGTAGATGATAAAAACCTACCACATCACATCCACGGGGCAAAGTATACCTGAAAAGGGTCATATCCTCTCAAGGATGATGATTCCCGGTCGCAAGTTGTTTCAACATTTCTAATGAAATGGTTTATTACAAGAGATCGAGTCAACTAGATTCAAGTTTCAAAACATGATGAATTTATGTTGACATAATTGTAAGGGTTAGTTCAATTAATTGAATCATTTATCAATGTATCTCGTTGATGAGAACCATAAATCATAGGTTGAAAATTAAACAAAATGCTTATCGTTATTGATTATTTTTAAATTGACAATTAAAATTATTCTCTATCTATATTCCCCAAATGCAAAAAAATATTAAAAAACAAAAGTATCTATATTAACAATCTTAACTTAATTTAATTTTGAGAAATAATGTTGCAAAAATTACAATGTTAAATATAAGAATTTTACTTTTGAAGTAAATTGTTGCAAAAACTACTTTTGAATTATCACCAAATTAGTGTATCCCATTGCATGTCACCACTTAAAGACAACCATGGGTAGAAAACTTATGGCATTTGGAAGCTACTAAACAATCAGCTTTGCTAGATGAGTGGCTTCCGAGCGGACTAAGAGAGGGCAGCTAGGTTTTGTTAGCCGAGAGCGGATTGAGGGCCTCTGCGGCTAGGTTTTTCTAGCCGCATCCCTGTAACCATGGAGTTGGGTGAGTATGGGCGCAGGCAGGGGCACTTCCAAGGAAAGCTTGGGTGAGGGCGAGTTCGAGGACTAAGCAAGCACAGGCGAGGGCGCGTGCACTACCAGGTCGAACAGACTCAACAGAGCGGCGCGGCGAGTGCAGGGTGAGCGTGGGTTCGGCGGTGGTGGCGGAGAGTCTATTCCCGCGGGCCTGCAGTGTGGCGGTGGTGGACGCATGAGGGCTCTGCAGAAGGCAGAGTATGTGTGGTGGTTGCCTCCTTTTTCGAGGTCGAACTTCTCTCTGCATTTACCACAACCGTTTCTCTGGATGCGTGGCGATGTTAATCTTTGGAGCGTTGGTGGAGGCTTCTAGGGTTTTGTTTTCAATGGGGGGTTTTGTTCTCTCTTTGGTTTTTTTATGGACCCTCTTAACCTCTTCCTCCTTGGCTAGGAGAGGTTTTGGACTAGAACTTTGAGGTCCACACGGGGAGCATGCGGTGTATTGTTTAACACTTTGAGTTCCTTTGAAGGCGTGCGACAACTAGTTACAGTTTCTTTTCTGGTTTTGTTGGGATTTACACCTGTTTTGTTTCCCATTTTACAGCCTACTTGTTGGTTTCTGGTGTCTTTCTAATTTCTTTTGAGGATGCAATAATTTTTGTATTGAACATAGTTTATGATAAAAAAAATCTTTGCAATTGTAAATAAAATTATACACTCGAGCGAAAAAATAAAAAAATAATAAAAAAAATTGATTCAATTAGATTTGTTTAGGATCACATATGACATATGACCTTGACATCTAGTGACTAAAGGGAATTTTGTCTTCATATGCCAAAAACAATAACTACGTGAAGTATTTTATACATATACCTTTATCTTTGTTGAGACAATGAATGTAAGCTTTTCAATACCTTTTAGTAATGGATGTCACTTTTATGTTTGAAGTGTTGAGCAAGCTACCTACTTTGTCAATCTTTTATATTTCTTTGAATTGGCGTGATCAAAGAAAATTGGTCAAGGTTAAATATGATTTGTTTTTAATATATAAGATTGATTGTATTTATAGAAATATAAAGATGAGATATGTATATAATATAATA